>JAOXJK010000002.1:36372422-36388803 GCA_025774025.1 Xenus cinereus | reverse complement strand
AGGGGTTCAAGGCCAGGTTGGAGGGGGCTTGGAGCAACCTGGTGTGGTGGGAGGTGTCCCTGCCCAGGGCAGGGGCTTGGAACTGGATGGTCTTTAAGGTCCCTTCCTACCCAGATCATTCTATGATTCTGTGATATGTCAGAATAACGGTGGATGGTCACATGCCTGTCCCCAGGATCTGCCTCAATTTACCCCTCTCTTCTGCATGAACTTGCTGGTTGTCTTTTTTATAAGTCACCACCATAAGGGATGGTGCCAAAATCATTAATTTGGGGCCAGAGACGAGGCAATGAGTTTTTCTAAAGTGATTCTGTTGGTTGTTTTCCCCTTTCTGGTCTCTAATACCCAGCCTAGAAAGGTCCCATTTGTACAGTTGGCAGTAAGGCTATAATTGTGTAGGATCTGATCTGGGAGCCAAAAATGCCTTAATTCCAATCTTAGCTCCTGCTACCAGATTTACATAGTGGTGGCAGGGCACTTTACTTTGTAAGTTATAGACATAACACTGACTGCGTCCTCAGCAGCGCACAAAAAGCAGTGTAATTCCCCTAAAGCTAAAATTTGTCTTATAGCAATAAAAAATGCCAAGGGAGGTAATTTAAAGGGGATTTAAAGGGGATTTTTTTAAAGGGGATGCTGTTAAGTAACATCCACATTTTGTTTTTTGCTGTTTGTGACACCGGCTGAAGAGAGGGTGGGTTTGGGTGTAGCTGGACAAAACCCATGGGCATTGTTGGCCTCGTGGGGTAGATGAGGGTTTAGTTTTGAGGCATCCTCCTTGCCGTTGCTGCAGCAGCACAGAGGTGTGTACGGTAAGCCCGGGACCACGAAGGATGAGCCGGGATGGGGTAGGTAGCTCCTGAGCCTTGTATTTCGGGTGTTGGTCTCCCATCTGTGACCTTGGAGCCATCGGTGGCTTTATAAGTGCCACCAGCTCCTGTCTGTAGGTGGGTCTGCGTTTTGAACGTCATTTGTGTTACAACCGTGTCAGTGCCCAAAGTGGGGTGATGGCCCCGAAATGAGATTCAGGGAAGTTATGAGCGAGGTCGTGAGCCTGACAGAAATTTCATTTTGTCCGATATTTATTCTGGTGTTTGGGGTTGCACGGAGTTACTGGTCTGTAAAATGAGGTCGCACCCGGGAAAGAAAGTTTGGGAGCTGCTGCTTTAGAGCTTGGGTTGAAATTAATTATTTGTATACCTTGGAGGGTTGCGTTGGTTTTTAAACAAGACAGCTGGGTTAGAAAAACAGTCCGAATTCATTGTGGAACGCATTTTGTGATGGCCAGCTTTTGAACCTTGCACTCCCTTGGTGCGCTACCAACCAGAAATTTCAAATTGGCTGCTTAAAATTGGCGGGGTAGTCACCCAGATATTTCATCACATCACTTCAAAAAACCCCAGTGGCTCCAGATGCTCCAGGGCTGTGGAGGAGCTCATTGTAGCCGCAGTTGGAAAAGTTGATCTGGTGTAGCTGTGTAGCTTGCAATATACTCACAGATATCCAGGCAGCAGAAATGCGGATGTGGAAAGGAAGACTGGCCTGGCTAGAATCAGCTTGAGAAGAAAAAGCCAGCATAGAGTCGGATGTGAAAAATGCAATACCAAAGGTGTCGGCTTTGTGGCTTCAAAAGAAAATATTCTCTTAATTTTTCTAAGATATAAATGCCTGTAAAATAATACCCCTTAAAAAGCAGAATACTCCTCAAGCACTCGTTCAAAATGCCAACAATTCTCAATTTGCAAAAAGAAAAATCTACGGCAGAATCACTGTGTTTTCGAGCACAAAACCTGTGGGCTGTCTGGAAAACAAAACAACAAAAAAAAGCTGATAAAAGAGCAGAGCCAGGTGTTTGCGTGTGCTTTTCAAGGGGAATTTCTCTGTAGGGCCTCCTTTCCTGATAGCTCCCTCGCCACCCGTTGCTTCTTCTTCCTACCAGTGAGCTCTCTCATCTCCCCACCATCCTCCTTGCTCTTCTGATTCAGTATCGCACGCAGGATTATTTTTGAGGTGAATGTTTATATGCAGGCCGTGTTCATAAGAATGATTCATTTATGTATTCATTTGAGTCGTGAAGTGCTGACTCTGGACGTGTATTTGTTTTTCTACTTGTTGCTTCCTTCTGAGAAAGTCCCGAACAAATATTTAAAGGTGTTCTGCTCAGGCTTGAATTGCTAATTAATTTTCCAATCGCTGTGTTTCGGGGGTATTCGGTCGGAGGAGCAAGCACAGTCCTCCCTCGCCATCTGTGCCCGAGGGATGCTGCTGGTTGGTAGTGCTCCTCCAGTTGCAAACTCAGGATTTGATGGAGGAATTTCTCTTCGCCTCATTTTTATGGTTTCATTTGTGACTTTATTAATGCATGTTCTCAGTTCCAAGGAGAGAAAAAAAAATAGCAGGAAAGGAAAGTAGGGTGTCGGTACGCTTCCTGCATCTTGGGGAGCCGTGCTCTGTGTTAGCTGCTGATAAGGAGGTCTTTAAACCCACAGGTTTTAAAACCCAGCACATGGTTAAGCACCGGCGAAAATAGATGCTTTTTCCGTCTCTGAAGCAGCCGTTCCTTGGCAGTCTGTGCCGTTTCAGAGCAGTCCATGCCAATACTGTTTGGCTCTAGGGAATAAATGCCCCCCAGCTGGAGGCTGACAGGTATTCAGAGCACCTCCTGGACCGCCAGGCTCCTGCCCCTGCGCAGAGGAGAGGTTTGAAGAAGTGCTGAGGACTCAAAAGCATCAGACGCCCTCTCCAGCATAGCTGTTGGCTTCCACGGTCCTGCAGCCATCGCTCCAGAGAGCCAAGCAGGGCAGGACACTGCTGTGCTGGTACGTATTAGATGGCTGAAATGAAATGCAGGCTGCATTGGAAAATTTGGATGGGCTCCTTCAGCTGTTTTTCTCCATGTGCCTCGCTGGGAATGGTGAAGCAATGCAAGAAGTTGTTCATCCTGACAGATGTAGTGGAGGTGTGGATTCCCGGACAGGTCCCAGGTAGCTGCAGAGATATGGCTTTACTTGTCCTGTTAGGTGTATGCAGTGCTGCCGGCCAAACTCTGATTAGAACCACTTCATCCCTCGCTCTCTTCAGTCAACAAAGCGTGTTTTGATTAGGAAGGACTTAACAACCATCCTGTGCTCTATCAGATGCAACCTTCCTGGTCTCCAGGAAGAAAAGCATTCATAGCTCAGTCCCCACTCAGGGAATGAGCCGTGGGTTTATCTGATGCTTCATGCAGAGCCATGGTGGACGCTTGCTGGTATGAGGCACTGCTGAAGCCCTGCGATATGAAGAAAAGCCCTTCAGCAGCTGCCATAGCTGGCTGTGGTGATGATGGCTGGCCACTCCAGAGATGGTTTATCCCATCACAGGCTCTTTCCAGCCTGCAGGATACGATGGCACGCGTGGTTGATTCGCTGCACTTTGAAATGCTGAAGCTTCCTTATTGCTCTCTCCTCTCCCTCTCTCTCCCCTTCATTCCCCAGTTTCACATCCTAGTCTGGTGAGCTTTGCATTTGTAGGGAACTGAAAAAATCATCCTTCTCCCAGGTTCCTTGGGTGGCACCATGAGAAGACCATGGGTGCAGGTGTTTATGTTCAGAAGTCACAGAGCTCCTGCAGGCTTGCAGTAGGTCCACGTTCATGACTATATTTTATAAACCCCAGCCTGTGAGACCATTCTTCCCTGCAAGCACTTAAGATGGTGTCTACGAGTGTTGGCAGACACGGCACCGGCTCTGCTGCAGGCTGCCCCAAAGCGGTGATTGTATTTGCCTGCTTCCTAGCAACTTTGTGTGCTGGTTCAATTACAAAGGACTCGGAAAAACGCGCTCCATCTGGTTTTCCAACCCCAGATGCGACCACCCCAAAGAGTGATCTAATTCTTCTGTATTTAGACTTGAAAACTTCTCACCAGTTGGTGGTGCGGGAAATCAAATAAGAGTCCTTAGGAGCAATAAGATCCACATGCTGGCCTAATTGCACATGGAGCTCGACTGCTGCTCCTACTCTAGTGTATTTGCAATGCTGCTGTCAAAGGCGTATTGTTAGGCTAGGGGAAAACCCACAAATCTTAATTTAAGTAATAATTTAATGTGGTCCAATAATTAGCCATTCATGATAGGGGCCCCTTCGCGTCTGGTGTGGTGTGAGGGGAAGGCGGCAGGCGGGCAGCCTTGGTCTGTAGAGTGAGGTTCGTGGAGGGGGGTAGCATCTCGACCTGCTTTTTGGTATGGTTGTTTTCATCTACATTAGATCCTTTGTGAGTGTTGTTCTTGGGTTTTGTTGTTTGGGTTTTTTTTAATTTAGGCAAAAAAAGCTGCTGCTCTCCACCTCTGCAGAGTGAATCAGGAGGGCAGCTGTGGGGAGGGAGCGGTAGAGCCCAAGCCAGGGAGTTACTGAGCAATAGGAAAATGTCACACAAGCCTCGACGGAAAGCTGGAGCCTAAAATTTCCTCCCTCCTCTGTTCTGCTGAAGGCACCGTCCTGCGATGTCTTGGTTGTGAACTTTTTCTCTACACAGGCAGTATCATTTCAAGCTTGTCCTTAGGCGTCTGTGGCCCCACTTGCCTGGCCAGCCCCGCGCTTCCCTGCGGGTGAAAAGCCAGCACGAGGGAAAGTTTGAAACCGGTTTCCTACTCACTTAAAACTTCAGACTGAGTTTTAACCAGGGAGTTAGACCGGCCTTAAATATTCCCCGTGTTTATTCGGGCCGGCCCTGATTCACGCCGGTGGTTGTTTTCTGTCAGGGTTTCCTGTGGGAGCCCCCGCGCCGCTGACAGGAAGCATGGCTGGGCCCGCCGCCATCGGCCTCCTGGGCCCGGCGCTGGGGAGCGGGGCCAGCGGCCGCCGGAGGGCAGAGAGCCGCCGGGCAGCCATGGGGGTGAGCCCGGCTCTCGACAAAAAAGAGTAAAAATCCAAAAACAAAACCAAAAAAACCCATAAAACAGGCACAGCCCCTTGGGACACGGGATTTGTTTCGTCAACAAATCAAGCAGGTGCTATTTTAAGCTGCTATGTACCTAACGCTTCCTGTTTTTCAGAAGAAACTTCTTGTTTTTTCGCTTTTATGTTGACGGATTTATTTTAACGGCTTGTTCCTGAGGCGGCACGAAGGATTTTTGCCCCACCTCCCCAAAGTGCTGTGGGATGGTGGCACGTGAGGAGGGAGGGAGCTAGCGGGAGGCTCCCGGGGGGTGGCCGTGCCAGGGGATGGCCACCCTCAGCCCTGTCAGAGGATGGCCACCTTCAGCCATGAGAGGGGACAGCCACCCTCGGCCATCCCAGAGGAAGGCCACCCTCAGCCGTGCCATGGGAAGACCACCCTCAGCCATGCCAGGGCATGGCCACCCTCAGACATGACAGGGGAAGGCCACCCACGGCCATGACGGGGGAAGGCCACCATCAGCTGTGCCATGGGAAGACCACCCTCAGCCATGCCAGTGGATGGCCATCTCAGGGGCTTCCTGGGTGCACCAAAGGGCCTTGAAGGTGGGCAGCCGGTGGGATGGCTGCCGCGGGGCTTATATCGCTTCATGAAGGCTGCTAAGTTAAGCCATGTGTGGTTCTCTTTCGAGGAGCGGTGGCCTAACCAATAAGGACAAAGTAAATAGCATTCATTTCCTGCTGACCTTTTAACACAAGCAGATGTTTTCTCTTACAAGTACCATAGGCCACTTCAGTCCCTGACCTCATCAAGTGTGCTGCTGCCGTTTTCATACTCGGCACTCTATAAAACTGCTTTTTTAACCTATTCTGCTGAGACCCGCCTGCAGAAGTGAGTCTGCCGCCTTGGTCAGGACCCATGTGCCTTTAATGTTTCTGACTTTCTTTTCTCTGGATGGACCAACCACTTCCTCCTCATTTTTGTCCTCTGCGGAGGATGGCAGATGTTTCCTCTGATGGGCTCTATCAGGCAGCCTGGGGGAAATGAGTTTTCCTTGATAATATTTTCCCTAGCAGCTTTCGCACAGGTTGGACTCACAACCCCATGGCAGGAGCAGTAAGTCCATCGCCTTTATCCCTGTTTCTAGTGGCTGAGCAGAACGAAAGGGGTCTTGGAGCCACCTCCAAGCTCAAACTGTGATGCTGGAGCCATCTTGGCACCTGCTGGTGCCCCCTCCTCTGCTGCCCCATGGGTCTTGGTCCTGCCCAAGGGACCCAAAGTGATCTCAGCTCCGTCCCAGGCTGCTCTGCTTGGATATCACCTGGCTGTTCCCTTTTTGCCATGTGGTCTTCTCTGCCACATCTGTAGATCTGCTGCTGTGGATGGTGCTGGGTGAGATCTATGAAGGAATTGAAGCAGTTTGGGAAGCAAATGTGGGAATGAGCAGTAAAGCTTCTTTATTCTTGCCATCTTTTAATTTGCTTTGGGCCAAGGGACATGCAAGTCTGAGCATGACTTGTGTGTCTAAGAATATCAGAGATGCATAGTTCATCGAGGAAACAGCTGAAGGAAGTTTCTCTGCTGGCTCTCCTGGCCAAAGCCTGCTTTCTTCTGCCAGTCCTGCATGGAGACCACAGGAGCAAGCTCTGGAGTGAGGTAATGGAAAGAGAGAGAAACGTGGAGGCAAGCTGGCGTGCATGGCGTGAATTTATTTGAGAACTTGCCATGTTGGGGAAGAGCCTTTTTTCAACCTTGGCGTTGCAGTAGTGTCTCATCTGGTGGGGGCGAGATGTCTCCACGTCTGGGATGAAAAAAGCACAACTGCAGTGCTTGGGAATTAGTTGATGTGCTGTGCTGTGTGGTGCACAGCTTGTGATTTTTGGGTTAGCAGCATTCAGTCAGGAGAGTAAATCCTTCACTCTTCACTTGGTTTCAGATGGGTGACATTGGAGGTACAAATAAATAGCAGTATGAATTTTAGTTAATGAGTTACGCAGTAAAGGGATGTTAAAGTTAATGGAATTACCTTTATAGACTCTTTTTTTAATTCCATGCTGAATGTACGTTGAGAAGAAATTCCCAGCTTACCACTTGTTGGGTTTGTTGCCTTTCCCTAAAGAGATTTTTTCTCTTGTATTTGTTCTTTCTTTCTACTCCCCATATGTATTTAGTGGAGTATGTTCAGAAGTTTTACTCCATGAGTTGTGACTTCTGTCCAGAGAAGTGGGTCTGTGCAGGACAAATAAGGGAAAAAACGCTCTTTCTGCGGGTCAGGTTACCCTCCTGTTCCTGTTCAATTAAAAAGAGAAGTATGCAAAATCTTAAAAATTCCTGAGTATTACCCAAACATTACCATTTTTATAGTGTCAAGTTTAGAGAAAATGACTCATGGGCATTTTTAATAAAGGATTGCTCAAAATAGAGTGGAGTGTGATTCATGTTAACGGATCAAGACACAAGACAGGCAACAAAGAAGCCTTTAACCTGATATTCACTCTTCCCCATGAGTGTGTTGCAAAGCGGATGGCTGAGATTTCCCCTCTGCCCGTGGCGGCTGGAGCGGGGAGAGCAGCATGCGGGGAAGGAAGGAGCAGCGATGGATGTTGCTGAAGGGTCACACCTCTACTTCTGGGGCAGTTGAGATGCGGTGGGAGCGATGCATGGCGCGACCTGCCCCTGCTCTGGTGGTGCGTGTCCTCTGTCAGCCCCCCTTCAGTCCATCTTGACAGTTACCTGCTAATGTCTTCCTGGGCAGGCTGGCTGGACAAAATCATTACATCCTAAACATCTCCCTCTGAGTGGTAGGAATCCTGCCCTTCTTATATATTTATTTTTATCGCTCAGTGTAATTAGGCAATGCCTAATTGTTGTGGGCAACCACAAAGATCAAACCTTTGAGCCTGAAGTGGAAGAAAGCTTGTAGTTGGGCGCCTTTTGCAAACACATCTGGCTTTCACCCCCCGGCACTTGGACCCGAGCGTGTGTCCAGCACTGCGCTGAGATATTCTGAATTTTGAGGTCAACGTGGCAAGAAAGATGTCACATCTACAGCAGTGTGCTGCTTGTAGAGACTTTGAGCGAGGAGGCAGCTTCTTTGGCTCTACCTGAAAGCAAGAAGCCTTCACAAAGCCCGCTTGTAACACAACCCTTGTGAGAAGAATTGTTTAACAAATAGCCAGATAATCTAGTTTGCCTTTTCCGCCGTGTTTTAGTTTTGCCCTGCGCTGGCAGTCAGCCTTTCCCAGGTTTAACCTTGCATAGAAGATTTTATCTTGCGAGTCTGCAGAGACGGCTGCTGGTTGTGGAAAACGTCACCGACTTACCAAGTGGATTACAGGGCAAAATCAATTTTACTTGGTACAGTCATATGCTGAAAAGCAACATAATAGTGTCTGCTTTGCTTCCACACCAGCGAGAGGGGTAAGTGCCCCAACATGTGTTGGAGACCCTGCACGAGTCTGAGAGGCGACTGAGTGTTTTGGACCATATTCATCACCGGTGTAATTCTGATAGCATCGTTTTGGCTGACTGAACAGGACCTGCAGAAATGCCTTAGGTATACGTGCTGGTGTATATTTTGCAGCTGTCTTTACTTAAGTGTTAAACGTTCTCTGTGAGCAATGAGAGTGGAGACCTTCCCCGTGCTCCTTGCGGCTTCTTTGGTTGATATATGGTGTTTTCCCTCCTTTTTGTCAAAGTGTCCTCTGTTCCAGAGATAATGCAATTGCTATGCAGTGCCGTGCAAATACTCTTCTGTATTTGTATCTCTTTTCTATTTAATTATACTGTATAAATGTCCTCAGTAAATTTGATAAGTTGGGTGAAGGATATTGATTTTCGAGTCTCTCTTGTGCAGGGCTCCTTATAGTAGCGGCAGCCGTTCACCAGGCCTATTTCCCGAGGAGGTTTTGAAGGTTCAGCATTTAAGTAGCTGCTGGATAACAAAGGAATTTCTTTCTCCACACTCCTGGTTGAGCTGCTGATTGCAGGATTTAAGGCCAGAGAGAAAACATTAGTGTTGGGTGCAGCTTTTTTAAAGCATCAGACTCGCGTCATCTGCAAGAGCAGGTGGGAAGAGAAATCAAGATACAGAATAGACTCGTTGCCTTCATTCCTGCAAATAAAGCCTGCTACCAGCATTGGGAAGAAGTGGGAGAGGGATGCTCCCGGGGTCGGGGTCAGGAGTTGAGGGAACCTTGGGTTTGGAGCTGGGCAGCCCCTTCCACCTCACCCCTCCATCATCCTGCAGCTCGCGGTGGGGCAGGAGGAGCAAGATGGAAACAACCAGGAGTGTGGGAGGCAGAAAGGAGGAGAGGGAATTTACAGGGTTAAAACAGGAGGACCAAGGGTCTATTTTTAACTGCAGTTTTGAATGTGAAGTGTCACCGATGTTAAAATTAGCTCCTGGTAAATAGTGGGGAAGATGCACGCGATAGTGGAAAGCCAGCTGCAGCTTTTTGAACTGTTCGCTGCTGTTTGTGAGGAGGCTGCGAACACTTGGTTAGTGTTAATGTTTTAATTTTCCTTTTCTCAGCCTGAGGTCTCCTTACACAAGGGACTTTCTTTAAACTGTGCTTAGCTTTCAGCCTCTTAAGATTATTTTTGTTCTTCAAGAGGGGAAAAAAGGGAGAAATGTAGATACACTTTCCTATTGCGCTCGCTTCGCATTCTTTTGGAACATAAAATGTTTTCTTTTCCTTTTTTATGCTGAAAATCGGACCCTCTTTTTTTTTTTTTTTTTTTTCTGGCTAATTTCCATGCATTTCTCATAGAGGATTTTAGCCTTGATCTGTAATGCAGGCCTGTGGCTGTTCTTGCTAAAAGTTTGGTCCCGCCGGGGCTTTCATTATAAATCCTTATTTTCAGTAGCAAATTGCTTTCTGCAAATGTCACCTCAGAGCCGGACGGTTTAGGGGGGCAGCGTGGCCGCATCGCTGGCCCCTGCACCTCCCAGCCGTCCACCCGCAGCTCCCTGGGGTTTGGGAATGTGGGGGTTCGGCGTGTTTGCCCGCTCCCTGCATTAAGGCAGGAGGCTGGAACCATTGCGGTCTGTCGTGTCAGTGATCCGTGGGATAATGCATCCCCAAGTAGTTGGCCGTTTCTGTCTATTGTGTCACCGATCTGCGCATTAAAGGGACCCCGAGTAGGTGTTGCTACAATAAACCATAACAGCTCTATAGGAGCCGTCACAGTTCATTGCATCAATAATCTGTGTATTAAGGCGTCCCGAGCAGGCCTCGGCACACAATGGACCGTTATGGCTCCAGATGAGCCTGTATAAATTTAGGTCAATAACCTGAGTGTTGTTAAATCCCAAAATAGCCTTGCTACAGTGAGCTGGCAAGACTTATAAGAAAGATGTGTAGATTATGCAAACCTGTGGTGGTTGCAGAGGATATTCTGACTAACCGCTAAAGGTTAGCGGCAGGAGAATTATTTCATCTTATTTATTACTGTTATCTAAACCTCTCTCCACTCACTTGGCTCCCACTTTCCTTCTCCTTTCGCTCCTCTGGAAATTAAACCGCGTGAGCGATGCTGCGAGAGCAGCAAAGGTGAGATGCAGAGGGAGGGATGGGGATGGAGGAGCCGGGAGGAGGCAGCGTTTCCTCCCCTGAGCCATCCCAGAGCTGCCCCACGTCCCTCCGAGCCCTTTCCCGCGGGAATTCATGGGAACACTCACACATTTCCATCCTGCCTGCACTTATGCCTGACCCCGTGGGGCTCGGTGCTGTCTGGAGCGTGGGTTTTGCATAAGGGGAGCCCCAAAGGCAAGAGGCTCCAAACCACCCTCCTTCCTCATCCCTGGCTCGTTTCTTGATCCAAGCCCTCCTTGGTGCCCCAGCACCTGGCTGTGCTCTTCTCCTCTCCACCGTTCTTAGCATCCAGCTCCTCCCTTCATTTCTCATTTCCCTCAGACAAGGCCCTTTTGTAGGTAGGTGGTGGGGAGAGGAATGCCTTCAGCGCAGGACAGAGAGGCCGGTTTGCATTGTGGGTGTACGCCTGAATGGAGACATAGCCTTGAACTCTTGAACTCTTTTTTTTTTTTTTTTTTTTTTAGAGTAAAGCTGCTATGTGCTGAAAGCAAACAGGACTCACTCCGATGGAAAGAGGTTGTATAGTGGGAACAGTTCTCGGCCTACAAGAAACAGGGGTTTCCACGTTTCCGTTCTGAGACTTTCCAGTTGAGATCTCGCCAGCAGTCGGGCAGCAAAAGATGAATTAGCTGAGCTGTTAAAGGTATTACATGTGTTTCCCCCTTTGGAGGCTTGTTAAACATATTTTCTTCGGTGATAGTAATAAGTGTTACAAACAAAACACAGTTTTTCCCCTTTGAATATTCCTTTATACACAGCATCATCTACATAAAAAAAAAAAGTATGTTAAGCAACATGAATAGCTTCAGGCTATTTTATTTCATGTTGCTAAATAAGTCAATGCAGATGAGGACTTTTTATGTAAGAGTGGCTTGTAAATATAAGCAGTAAGATAAGGGCAAATTATAACTCCAAAGATTTCCTGGAGATAGATTAGTGTCACTGCTCCTCTTTGCTGATCCCAGTCCAGGCAGAGCTCCCAGGACAGGCTCTGGGACGTCTGACAGGAAAAAAAAAGCTTGAGATACCTGTGATATAAAGAGAAACACAAGGAGTTTGTTCCGCATGGGGGAATCAGGTGTGCTAGAGGGGGTTGAGTGTCCTGGTCTGCTGGACCACAGTGCATCTGGGGCATGAGGGGCATTGGGTGAGCTAGGTCCATCCTGATTGAATGGTGGAGTCTCCTGCCAGGCAGAAGACGACTCCTCTGTTCCTCAGCTGAGGCATGAAGGTGTGGGCTAGTGTGCACTGCTGTGATCTTCCCTGGGATACGGGAAGAAACTGGCCTGAGGCCACCAAGGTACCTTCTACGATATGCAGCCATTGCCCTACTGTAGCGTTTGGTCACTGTGGGACAGGGCCCAAGGAGAACATCCAGCTCATTGCTGGAGCCGCTTGGGTCTTCATGTGAGATTGGATTGTCTGATGCTGATTATGGAAGAATTAAGAAATTAGGAGTGAAAGGTAGTATTCCAGACTCGGAGACAGTTGAGTTGTACCTCCTGTAGGTCTGTAGGTGGGCTGTGCTGGCAGGGATGAGGGTGCTGTCATGTTCTTGTCTCACATCAATCCGTGATGCAGGGTGTGAGGTGGGTGCCGCCGCGGGAGTGAGGCGTCTTCATGGACAGACAGCCAGGCGGAGATGGCGCAGAGGAAGGAAGCGCTGTGCTCCCCGAGTATCCCAGGTGTTTGCTTGTAAGGATGTACTCATCCAGTTGCTTTTTATTTCTTTTATTTAGGAATGAGACAGAGTCAAAGACTTGCAATAGTCGCAAAGATAGGTGGGTTTTCGTTTTAGTGTTAGTGTTTTAGTATGGGTACCTGAAGGAAAGCACTGATATTCAGGGTCCTTTTGGCGTAGTCTTGCTGTGGTGGCTGTTTTGCTCTTTCTGCTGAGGAGGAATTCAGGAGTAAATTGTGAGTATCGTGACAGTATATATTATGTACAGATGTTTAATGAAACCCTGCAAGGCAGGAGCGCTGGGTGCTGCTGTAGTGCATCACAGAACGTGGCCACCAACTCTGCCAGCCCTGTGCTTTCAGATGGAGACCAGTGAGGGAAGCGGCCTTGGTAGATCGTGGCACAGAGTTGTGGGGATGGGAGAAACCCAAGGCTTTAGAGGAGGGTGTGGGGGGCATGTGTGGCGGGAGGGGAGTACGGAGGTTGGGAGGATGTGGCTCTCGGCCACATGAAGATTTTGGTATGCAGCTCAGAGTCAGGAAGTTTGGCCACCCTGATTGCAAACATACGTATATTTGGAGATGTATAGCGAGATATCTGTCTCTTTCCTAATTTGATTTGTATTTAGATGGAGAGAGGAAAACCACCGAAACAGGGAAGTGGGTGGCTTTGTGTGGTTTCTTAGCCAGCAGAAGCTGAAAACAGTTTAAAGTTCACATTTAGCAGTAGAGTAGTAACTAGAAGGAGAAGCCTGAAGGTAAGTGGCCGTGTCCTACCTCTTGGCAGCGAGGAGGCTGCATTTGCCTTTGTTCAGCTCTGGAGATGGATGAGCTCTCCCCTCTAGCTCCAGAGATGGGTAGTGGTGCCGTGGCACAGTTCACAGTTCTTCTTAATTTAAAACATAAATTGCTGTTTGTGAGAGTAAAAAAGATGAAGTTTGTTGTGTTGGAGTAAGGGAGGGGGAAGAAGTGAACTGAACAAAACCAAACCTTGGAAGCAACAATAGCTGTGCACCAAAGTGTTTATTTAACCGGGACTTTTCTTCATAGCTATTCCATCTTCCTTTCCTCTTGTCCTTGCTCTTGCTTGCTCATCTATATACAGCATATGGAAAGGTTGAAAAGTGGCAATTACTAAATGAGAGTAGACAGAAACTGTACTCCAGCAGCTCCAGATGGGGGTTAGTGATGCTGTTCACAAGCTGTGCCGGCGCTCCACTCTGCAGTATAAAATGCCCTCTAATGGCCGAGGAACTGCATAGCTCATCCGACAAACCAGCAAATAGTCATTTTTTCTCTGGGTTTCTAATTTGGCTGTGCTGGTTTTGGTACAGGAGCAAATAACGGTTTGAGTAGAGGAGACCTTTTGGTATCCAGATGCACAACCAGAAAAGGTCACCTCACTCCAGCAGCAGTCTTTGTGATTAGTGAAAATAAATAACAAGAAATTTAAAGAACTGTGGTAAAACGTCAAAGGAGATTTTATTTTTCAGTATGGCAGGATCTTTGGAGACTGTAAGATTATTTATGTATCATTTCCTCTTGTTTTATTTGAAAAGTTAAGGGTAGTTTCCCAGCCAGTTCTCTGCTGTAGCAATATCAGTGTCAGATACTTAGAAAAACAAGATAAGAGAGGCTGAAGGAGGCCCGTGATTAATTAGTAGATGGATTAGGCCCTCTCGAAGCTAAGTGGATAATTTGGGTTCAGCTCCTGGTTATTGTTTTGCCCACCACCAGGCCCCTGCAGGCTGTTGGTGCAGGGTAAGCAGAGCATCGACCAGCTTCACTTCTGATGCCAGAAAGAGAGATGACAGTTATTTTCTTTAAAGCAATTTTCTTGCTGTCTGTTTGGGTTGTTTGTTTGTATTTTAGCTTTGGGAATGAAAGGAGTGCCAGTTCTGGTATTTCCTAGTTTTACTTGAAAACTCACAGACGATCTGCGGAGGGCTGTTACTACCTGACAAGGGAGGATGCCTGGATCTTCTTTTCTCAAAGCCAAGAACTAGTCACTAACGTTGGAAAATTAAAATTGGGGGAAAAAAAGTTGAAAAATAAAATAGGAACAAAACCCCAGGTTTCTCACTCCCATTTCTTTTGTACCATGGCTATTGAGGCAACTTGAATATTGTCATTTCAGAAGATCTTCATAACATCTTCTGACTACCAAGAACCCAAACTGGAGTGCAATTTGTAAGCTGAAATATGATTCTTAAAGAAACTTTAAAAAAAATCCAGATCCAAACAAAAACCTCTCTCATACTTTATGCATCATTAAGATGGAGAGGAAGGAAAATGCTACAAACCTGTATTTTTTTTTCCCTTTAAAGGGCATATATATGTATATAAATAACTGTGATTTTTCTTTTACTGAGTCAACAAGTAGCTTTGATGGAGTAGAACTGATGAGGGCTACTCGCCATGACTTTCAAGGGCTAAAAGGAATGGAGCATCAGGCCCTCTATGTCATCTTTGAAGCCTTATTATTTCAGCACAGTCTGTATCTTGTTGCATAATGTTTTAAGATGTGGTCTGCATCATTATGTAGCGTGTTTAATTTAGCAACAGATGTGCAGGCTCATATGCCGTTATGGTACATTTTGTTCACTCATATAATAGCAAGTTCCTCCAAATTGTTACCAGTTCTTCAGCACAAAGCCTCCTACAGCGTGTTATTCTCTTTTTCTGTGCGGTGAAGAGCCGCAGAGCTCTTTATTTGCCGTCAGCAGGTGCTGACGTGGGAGTGCCGGCTCGCCGGGAAGCACGTTTAACCTGCTGCGTTACTGCTTTCTCTTCCCACTGAGCTGCACCTTCCCCGAGAGTTTTCGGGGGAAGGCACCAGGAAGGCAGTGGAGGGGCAAGACTTTGGTCGTTAAGTTTCTGGGCAGAAAACAAGCGAGTCACCTAGAAAAAAAAAAAAAAAAAAAACAAAAACCAAACGCTTATTGCCACCCGTGGCATCATCCAGTCATTCCCACAGAGAGGCCTTAATGCAAAACATTGCTGAACGCTCTGCGGCAGCAAAATCATACTAATAACTAGTAAAAGCATTAAACCTAATTAACAATGGTTTTGTAGCAACAGTCACTCACTGTTTTGAGGGTGCTGAGGGTCCATGGAGGGGGGGATGCAGGCTGTTGGGAGCCTGGCAGTGATGTTTGATTTAGAGCCAAGGTAGTTCTTCCAGAAACTGGGAAAAAGCCCTTCCTCCCCCTTCCGCGCCCCTCCCCCCCCCCCAGCATCCCATTTCCCATGTAATGGCATTTAAAAAAAAAAACAAACTATTTTTTATTTTGGCTAATGAAAATCTACGTTTGTTCTTACTGCCTGTATCAGTGTTTAATCCATTTTTGGTTCCTGCTGGACTATCGGGTTTAATGGTGTCCTGACACTGTGAGTTTCCCATGTTGTTTTATTGCTATTTAAAAGAAGACATGCAAAAAAAAAAAAGGATCTCAAGAAGGATCGTGATGTCTGTCCCTTCCCTTCCCTGTGCTTCCCTCCTCCCCTGCGGTTGTGCCAGGGCTTTAGAGAGAGGAGAAGGTGATGGGGGCTGAGCCGGGCATCCCACTTAAGGATGTGCCTCCAGCGTAGGGAGAAAGGATGATGACACAGTGTTCACAAAGTGTTCCTCCTGCATTGTGCTGTCTCCTTTGTCCGCTTCCCTCCCCTGTCATTATCTCTGTGTGTCTCCTTCTTTCTTTTCTCCTGCCTTTCCTTTCTTGTGCTGAACTCTGCTTCTCAGCCCTTCCTGCCCTCCCCATGGCAGCTGCCGACGTCTGAAATGATCAGTGGTGGAAGTGGGCAGCTAGTTCAGAGTAGCTAACACCCGGTGATGCTAATGCAGGGCTTAATCAGTTCAAACCTCTGAGGGCTGCTCTTGCAGTGAAATCTCAATTCAAGTATGATCCAGCTTAGGAAAACTGGACCTTAACATGAAGGAGGCTGCAGGGAGAGTTGCCCTTGGCATCAGCAGATGCTGACTTCACCATTACAGGCCACTTGGGCGTCCTGGACTGCTTCCAGCTGAGAAGACTGATGTCCAGCAGTAATCACAAGTGCAAAACCTTCTCCAGGAACCTCTCTTTTCCTTACAGCCTAGGAAATGGATGGGGAGAGACTCTTGATCAGGGAGTGGAGCAATAGGACGAGGGTTAAACTGAAAGAGGGGAGATTGAGATGAGATCTCAGGAAGAAATTCTTTGCTGTGAGGGTGGTGAGACCCTGGCCC
>JAOXJK010000002.1:36360461-36372322 GCA_025774025.1 Xenus cinereus | reverse complement strand
AAGGCCAGGCTGGATGGGGCTTTGAGCAACCTGGTCTGGTGGGAGGTGTCCCTGCCCATGGCAGGAGGGTTGGAATTTGATGATCTTTAAGGTCCCTTCCAACCCAAACCATTCTATGATTCTATGAAATGTCCAATGATATCATCAAAACATTTCAACTGGATTTTCCCTTGTTTAGTAAGGAGCTCTACGTGTAGGAAACTGGTTTAGATGTGAGGAAGGATGTAAATTTCCCTTTGCTGTTTGGAAATGGGAGCTCTTGCCATTCGTGGAACTAGGAGTTTCCTGTAGTAGGGAATCTCCATTTTCTTGATGCCATATTTCTTAGAGGGTAAAAAATGTAGTAAAAAATTGTGAGCAGCAGGTTTCTGACTCCCTTGAGGATCTAGGAGCATGTGTATGCTTTTTCTGATTGCTTACAAAGATGCTTGGGTTTGAAGTGAAAGAGGCGTCACACTTAACCTACGACCGTGTATTCATTGGCAGAAGTGGTGAGTCCGTACCATTTGTTCATTCACCCCTCAAAAGGCAGAAATTGCTGATTTATTGCATCCTCGCCAATGAGCTGCATTTTGAGCAGGTCCTTTCATGGTGCTTGCCAAAAGTCTCGTTGCAAAGCAGGGTGTAGGGAACACCGTTCTGCTTTCCAGGGGCTGGGCACAGAGAGGGATCGCGTGAGATGCGGTTTATACAGAGTCAGTGGCTCTTAGTCACCTGCTGGGTGCTACCGTGGTTTGATGGTGGTGCCTGCAATGGATGCTCTAAAATAAATGTTCCCAATTTATGTTGGTGCTGCTGCGCTACCTACATGTGTCCTGAAAAGACGATAAAACAGTGCTACTTGAGAGGGAGCTCAGAAGACAACACATTCTTTTTAAAGTCACCTTTCTTTTATTTTTTGTCTAACAGTGCATTTTATTTTGGAAAATCACTTTTTCTTTTTTTTCGTTTTCCATCCAAAGCAGGAAAACCAAGTCCTAATAGGGCTTTCTCTGCTCTCATTTTCTGGCTCATGGATTGTGGTATTTAACGGGCAGTATTAAGAAGCTATTTAAATGTGTTACGTCAGGATTGGTTTTTTCCTAAAACGTTGTGTTTAAGTACATTCCTGCTTTAAATAAATAAATAAGTGCTGGGCTATCATCGTGTCCGAAGGTTTTCAAGAAAATTTACATTTTGAAAGACACTGTTGGAGGCTAACATGGCCATGCAATTACTGTATGTAAATCACTTCACTTGTTTCCTAATCTTGCTGAAGATGAAGTACAATTTTTGTGCGTGCGCCTCTCTCACTCAAATTCCCTTACACAATGAGGTTTTCTTGTATTTTAATTGCTGACCATGATTTTTGTTCTGCCTAGCCTGATTATATTTATTTTATTGTGGGGGACATTTAGCCTTGCGATTGTTTTGAGATTGGGTTGGATGGAGAAATCATTGAGGATAGATTGAAGTTGGGTGCGCAACTAATTGCGTCCTCCATCCCACAAATGGAAGAACTGCTTTCTTAATTACAGCTTCATATGAAGGCTGGGGAGTATCCGCTTGTTTCTGTGCCCTGCACATCTGCTTTTCTCCATTTTGTCCATCCCTGCCAAATCCTGCTCGGCAGTTCCTGCCACATTTCTAATAAGTCTTCTGAGTTGGGTTTTTATTGCTGGTTGATATCATCACAGACACCTGTCAGACAAAGATGGAATAGTTAACATCATTAGGAAAGAGTTCGTTCACGGGCATTACATTAAGCTGTGTGGGATTCTGATAATATGAGCAGTAATTTCTCTGATTGTTATTAGTTTCTTTTTGTAGAAAGTTTTCCTCCAGGGAGTAATGAGGGGAATTGAGATGGCAGGAGGAAAGAACTCTAATGGAAGCATTTGTCCATCAGAAAATGCACTCTGTCAAAATTAAATACACTTTGCATATTGATTTTGTTTGGGGAAAAAAGGGGAAGAGTGGCAACCCCAACATAACGAACCATTTGAGCATTTTCAGAACAAAATACTAACTTATTTTCTCCTGATGTAACTTTTTTATAATCTGGTGTTTCACCCTGAGAGTGGGATGTAATAGAGGTAAAAATTCATGCCTAACGTTGACCATGGAAATGCTGTTAGCTGCTTTAGCTACACTAACAGTTTAATTTTTGTTGTAAGAAACACTTTGACTGTAGTGGCTTCTGCCCCTGGACTGGAAGTTTTTCTGCTTCTTTTAGAATGTTGCATTAATTATTAATGTGAGTGGGAATCGTGCTCTTTAGCATCCCTATGTTTAAAAAAAATCAATTAATTATTGCTATAAATCTCAGAGATTATGCTGCAGTTGTGCTGCTGGGAAATTGGCCATTAACTACCAGGAAATCGCCTATCTTCCCTTACTCAGAATTCAGTTGTACCAACACAACCCTTTTCCTTTTATAAATTAACTATCAATGCGATGCATAATTGATAACCATTTATAATAATAACAATAATCTCCATGAAATTGTCATCTTGGTATGCAGCAGCTTTGTTAGAGCCCTTATCCCTCACATGCTCAGCCTCGCCTGCGGCGTTTGTTAACTGTGTTTTCTGGGAAGTTATTGCTTTGCTGGCGTGGTTTTAGGAGAGCCGTAAGCTGTTGCAGTGGAATAAAATGCAAGGTAGAAACGCCTGCCCGGACTATATGAATATGAAGAGCCTGGAGTGTTTCGAGAGGATGGGTTAAGTGTTGCTGTCGCTGCTCTACAGAAGGGGAAGCAGAAGTCAAGGTTACAGATGTTGCCCAAGGTCAACTTTTGGACGTCAGCCTGGATTTTTCTGATTCCCGGTGTCTTGTTCTCCTGTGTCCTGTATTTTGTGAAACCAGCAAGTTTTTTAGTTTGTTGTGAAAATTTTGTTTGAAAATAATGCAGTGCGAAAACTCACCAGCCACGGAGGATCTGTTTGGGGGTCAGTTTGAATGATTGCTACCAAGTTTGTGGTTATGCCTGGCTTTTCAGAATTTATTTATTCTTTTAACCCTTTCTAGTACTTTTTAGGCAGAGTGGTTGAGACTTCGCAGTGCGATACGAATGGCCACTCAGGAGAAGATTTCTCGCTGTGCTTGCGCTGGTGCCTGTCTCCCTCTTCCCCTTCTCTCCTTGCAAGGCCTCCCAAAACGTGGTGGTGTTTTGCTTTGTTACTGGAAATTACAACTTTCCACTAATTCTACTCTTTTGGTGCCTTTAAATAGGCTTAAAAGGGGAAGGGGCGGGAGGAAGGAGCCTCTTGAGCAGAATGTGTCCCTGGAGGGTTTGTATCTTGTATCAGGGTCATCTGTCTTCACCTTAAAATACAAAAGAGGATACTGAATCCCTGGTAGTATAGCTTAACTCGGTAAAAAATTAGTGCATGTACTGCTGAATTGTTTGAATTCATTTGTCAGCATGAGGTCTCTAATTGTGTGTCTTGATTCATAAATACTCTTGTGGAACTTGCTTTGAAAAGGCTCATACCTGGATTTTACAAGGAAGCTGTTCGGTAGAAGTGCCACGATGACACGTTCAGGATCTGCAGCCTGAGCTCAGGTCAGAGCGTGCAGGGATTAAACGAACCTTTGGCTCTCTGGAGGAACAAAAGCATCAGACCTGAGAGGATCCATTTAGGGTCCTCTGTGTCACCAAAAAGCCTGCAGCTGTTGTCCCTTTGCAGAGCTTTTCTTATAAATCAGCCACACATACTGCTGCATGGGCAGCTGTGTTTCATCGGCATTTACAAGTGCGCGTGCTAGAAACGACAGCTCTGGCACCCAAAGTTTAACATTAACACTTTGAGTATGAAGGTAAGGACAGGCTAGGGTGACAGCTGGAATAGGTATCAAGGTCTAGTTGCAAATTCAAGGTCCATTGTTGACTTTCACAGTGTAAGGCTTAAATAAGACGTGAAAGTGGTTTGTGTGTGTGTGTATGCGCGTGAAAGTACTGGAAAAGCAAGAGCTACTTTCCCTTTTTTATATACTCTCTAATAATCTTTCAGTGTCGGTGAGCCTACAAAATAGCTCAATGTTTTTTATCTTCTAGGAATAGATTTTTAAGACAGAAATAAAACTGGGAAGGCCATATAGCGCTTCAGCAGTTCTTGTGTACAATGCTGTTTTCTCTGATTGTGAGGAAAATAAAGGGGCTATAATCTCACAATATAAGATGTGTGACTGGTGGGACGCTGGGGTTAGAATCATAGAATGGTTTGGGTTCGAAGGGACCTTAAACATCATCTAGTTCCAACCTCCCTACCATGGGCAGGGACACCTTCCACTAGACCAGGTTGCTCCAAGCTCCATCCAACTTGGCCTTGGGTTGGAAGCGCTAAACTTGTTGTTGTCCTTCCAGAAACCCGCTCTGCTGTTGGGACCAGGAAAGCCTCATCTGCTGTGCTGGGAATCCTAATGAATCCTTTTGTTTCTCTGCAGGATCGACAGTGGCGGTATGCACGCCCGTTCCTGTGAATTTTCCTAAGCTCCTGGGGGACTGCTCTGCTTTTTGAATCAGAAAGTTGCAAAATACCGTCAAGAATGGCACTTGTGGATAAACACAAAGTCAAGCGGCAGCGACTGGACAGAATTTGTGAAGGTAAGAGCATGCTCCAGTTTTTCTCTAAAGGTTGACAGATGGTTAAGGTAGAATATCTAATTTTTCTCTGGTTTTTACAGCACTTAGACATAAAGAGATCCAGGACTAGATCACCTGTCTTCTGTGTTGGCTCAAAATACAGTCACACCAATGTTGAAACAATGGCAAGGGAAATACTGGTTCCTAATTTGGAAGTCATCTGTAGTCCTGTGAACAGGATTTTCATTTCATTATCAGGTCTTCTCCTTTTATCCTTATTTCTACTGAAATGATCTTGTCAGTCCCAATTTGAAACAAAGCTTAAATTTATACTGTCTTTAGAAAAGAGTTGTGCTCTGTTAAATGTGCTGCTTTCTGGAGGTCTCCTCTGGGCAGAGAAAGAGCCGGGACGCAGAGGCTGGTGCCATTAACTTTCTTCCCTTCCCTCTCCTCGCAGTGCCAGTTCCAGCATCCAGGACACTCAGGGGGCGGGAAAGTAGATCTCCCATAATATTGACTATCATCCTACGGAAAATTTACTAGTTGTTGTTGGAGTATTTCTTACGGGTTGGGGAAAATTGTTAGAATGACTTTTCTTCCTTTGGTGTGTGGCAATAAGGCAGATCTGCTGTAAATCATTCTGTATTAATAGTATGGTACAGTGTCACAGCACAGGTGATTTTCACCTTCTATTTCAATTTTCCAACAGAAGAAGTCAGTAGATAACATTTTCTATTGCAGCTCACATAGTGTAAGTAACTTACGATAGAAATCAAGTGATGGCAAACAAGCTCTGACGTTTTGATGTACCCTCTGATAATTCTCTCATGCAAACTGACACTCGTGAAAGTTTCACCATTGGCAGCAAAAGCAGAACAGAGTGTTATTTCAGGAAGAATATCTTGAGTTATATCTCTTAAAGAGTTCCAGTGTTTATCTGCTCTTAAGGAGATGGATAGTGGCCTGCAGGGTAACAATTTGCATTATTACTTGAATGCCAGCAAGGTGTAATGGGTTTTGTTCCCGGATGAAACCGCAGAGCTCACGGGAAAGTTGCACTGTGTCCATTCAAGCAAAATGTGTGGGATTTGTGGAGTTTCCAGTGAGTGTAAAATGCTGATCAGCAGGACGGGGTCGGTTTTGCCTTGATTTTTGCTTACTCTAGCTCGTCAAGTAAAACTCCCTTACTGTTGCTTTAAACTTGTCATGACTTAGGTCTATTAATTTTGCCGTGTTAATTTTGGAGGGGGGAGGCAAAGCAGAGAAGATGAGAGGTGGGAAGGAGTATCCAGGGCACGCGGCAGTGTGGAGCTGCATATTTCTCCCATTGAATGTCATAAACACACAGGTGTAGTATGCTATCTCATCTTCAAAATTTACTTTGAACTTGACTTAAAAGAGTTGTATCAGCTGAGCCTGGATTTTCAAAAGCTGCCTTCCCGGTTTGATGTTTACTATCAGATCTAGTTGCTGAGTGTACAAGAAATTCAAAAGGATCATACGACAAACCTGCTAACAGAGCTTTAGATGTGATTGAAGTTTAGATTATTTTCCTCTGATATATGAGCTTTTTTCTTCTTTCTTGGTCAAAAGATAGTCTTTTCTAATCTGTAAATGTGCAGAAGACATAACTTTTTAAAGTATACTTCATCATTTGTCACTTGTTTTGTGATTTGGTTGAACTGATGAGATTCACACTTGTGTTGTGTTTATAAGCAAGAGATTAGGACAGTGTAAGCAACGTTGTAAAAATTACCTTGGAAAATGCAAAAAGCTTAGGATTTTCCAAAATACTAGACTTGTATACTATACTGTATATATAGTATACTGTACTCTGATACTCTAATAGGCATCTCTGATGGCTATTTTTTATCCTAGGCTCCTAATCTTCAATCATAGTAAAGGAATGGAGAGGGGCCATTCCAGCTGCTGTGAAAACACGCTTTGACCAAAAAAAAGAGCATTTCTCTTGGTTTTGTGTTGAAAGATATATGGAAAAATTGGTGAAAGATGATGAGAAATTAGGAAACTACTTCAGCAGACTGATGAGAAGAGTCTTTTTGCTAACAGAACGATGTTCAGTGAGAAGAATCTCCACTGCTCCATCAAGCTGAGTGCAATGTGGTCCAAAGAGTCACTTCTAATGAGTTCCTGTTGTGGGGAAGCACTTGTGCAGCTTTTCTCTTTAAACAAGTGGATGAGCTGCAAAGGTGTATTTATCTGATGAAAAGCTAAATGTTTTGTAATACATAGGTGGATTTCTGTGCTCTTTATGAAGTTGTGTGTACTGTACCATCACTTTTACTATTCATGGCACAAACCCTTGGAGACTTTACTAGGAGCAGACTTTGTTCCACCCAGCAGGATGGTGGCAGGTCTGGAGGAGAAATATCCTCAGGCTACGTGTTGTAATCACTCTCCTGAACACTTCAGGTCTTCATTGCATTCTACAAAATACCACTGAAAGGTTCTTCTTCATATGGGCTTACTAAAAACATAACTAATCACACGTTGAGGGAAACAGCTTACAAACTGCCGCGGTATTAAAAGAGTATATTAAGAAGCTGCAGTGTTTGTATTACTCTGTTAAACGTGCATCTGGCATGGGAAAATAATCCAAGCTGTAAAAGGGGGTGGTGTCTTTGAAAACGCCAGTTCACAGCCTTTATGGGCAGGTTTATGAGTCTTCCAGGAAGAGAAGCAGTTCAGTCTCATTGCATTACTCAGCTTGACCGGTTCCTCTGTTGGTTTGGTTTTTTTTTAATATATAGTTATGACATCTTTGTATGACGGCGTTACTTTTTCCTCTAAGCAGGCTGTTTTGAAGAGATGAGCTCTTTGCACCAGGTAACAGATTTTGCTCTGAAGGGAAATACGGGTGGGATAAAGGGTGAAGACTTGAGGGGATAAAGAAATTTTATAAAGACATTTTGAGCAGTCTGTTAAGAATTAAGAGGGTTTGTGCTGCCTGTCCGAATGAAGCCGAGTCGGAGTGTGCTCGCAGTGATTTTGGCTTACCCGTTTCTTTCTTTTCTGGCTGTCCCAGAGAGTTTGGGTGCCGATTCTGTAATTGGATCCATGTGGATGGAAACATGTATCCAGTGAATGGCTGGGACTTTTGAATATAATGTATGCGGAGTGGTTTACATAATTCCAGTTTGTGGAATTGTGTCTAATTACGTAGTGGGTCAAAATATGCTTTAGAGGTGGAGCTGCTGGTGCTGTGTTTAGTTAGCCTTGTCCAGCACCCCCTAGTTCAGATCCTGCTCCCATTAGCTTGTAATTTTGCCACATTTTAAATTTGTTTGAGCTGAAATTTTCCATTCCATGAGGAGTTTTTACCTCGGGGTGAATGAAAAAAATAGAATTGCAACAAAAATTGCGGAGCTGGGTCTGGGCGGGAGAGGGGTGTTGGTTTTGCTGGGTTTGAAACAAAGCAGAGGCACGATCCTGCAGCCGTGGAACCCAACTGCTTTGTTTTGGGTTAAAAGGGACTGAATTTTGCAGCAGAGTCGCTGTGGTGTCAGGAGTGTGCCTGTTATTGTTCCCAAATTTGGGGCAATTTCTCAGCCTTTGAAAAGAAATGAAGCGAGCGCAGCTGGAGGCGGTGGTGGGTGCTCTGTGACGCTCCCCGGGGCACAGGGGTGGTGGGTGGGAGGTGGGAACCTCTGCCAGCACACAGAGGGGGCACGGGGGGAGCAGCAGGGCCAGGTGAAGATGAGCACAGAGTAAATGGGAGCAAGGACAGAGCCTGCACGAGGAAAGGGAGAGTAGGAGACAACTGGCACTTGGACTTAAGTGCTGCGAGAAGTAAGGTTACGCTTATAGAATCATACAACTGTCTGGGTTGGAAGGGACCTTTCACATCATTGAGTCCAACCATTGACCTAACACCGCCAAAACCACCACTAACCCATGTCCCTCAGCACCACATCCGCCCGGCTTTTGAATACCTCCAGGGATGGTGATTCCACCACTTCCCTAGGCAGCCTGTTCCAGTGTTTGATAACCCTTTTGGTGAAGAAATTGTTCCTAATATCCATCTTAAATCTTCCCTGGTGCAACTTGAGGGTGTTTCCTCTTGTCCTCTTGCTTGTTCCTTGCGAGAAGAGACCAACACCCCCCTTGCTACATCCGCTTTTCGGGGAGGCCCTGTGCAGTGTGGGACTCACAGAGCTGCCATGTCAAACTATCAGCAGCAATAACCCTCAGGGCAGAAGTTCACCTGCCTTCAATTTAGGAGGAGAGAGAGATTTAGGTGTAATTTTTTTCTGTGCCATCTCTGGCAGAACAAGGTGTTTGGCAGTGCCTCCAAGAAACCACTAGCTCAGAAGACCTCAACACTCCGGTGCGTGGCGTCCGTCATTCCTGCAGGGCTCCAGTGCTCGCATGAGGCTTTCCCATGCAAGGAAATAACTTGAAACATCACTTTTGCTGCTGATCCTGCTGCTTCCTCAGCTGTTCTTTTATCCTATGCTTCTGTGAATATGGTTTAAAAAATACTACATAATCCCGGGAGCTAGATAGGGAGTGAGGAGCAGCCCTCTGCAGCCCTCTGGTGTTTTCAGGAGCAGCCTGGCTGGGAAGCCAGAGAAGATGCTACAGCAGTGTGCAAGGTTGCGTTGTTGTTTCCTCATGAAATGTAGAAGCTTAACGGGGACGTAGCAGTTCTGGTGGCACACCCAAGGTAGAGAATGGGAGTGTGTAAAACACAGGTTGTCCAACTCCACTGAATTCCTCTCCGATGATCCCATGTGCTGCCTCTGCTCCGTACCATGGCAACTGCGCTATCCTCCTGCCTCCAACACCGGTGCCATGAAATTTTAATGCCTGGCTTTATAGGTTAAAGTTTGTGCTGACATTTATGAGTCAGTTAAGCTTTCAACACAAGCCCCGAAAGTGGCAGCCCTGAGATGAACAAGAAGCAAAGAGAAAAAATAATCGCACGGCCAAGTAAGCCCAGACATTTTCTGATAAGAGTTTTTGCTTCAGGATTTGTCATTATCCAGTGGGAAATCATGTCCTTACGCGTCAGTTTGTGCCACCAAAGCTGTCTGTACTTTGCAAAATAGCAGAACTGCTTGCAGTGCCGAACAAGCCATTCATGTTCTTTGTTTTCTTTCAGGTCCTTTGATATGTCTAGTGGTTGATAAATGCCAGCACAGTCACATAAGACTTCCCAGTGCTTAACACACGAGCCTCTAGAGCGGCTTTTTGCCTTTACTGGCTTATATTCTGAGTGGCACCTTAGTGTCCTCTTTGGATGAGGCCTCCCTGGTGCTACCCGTAGTTCATATTTCCTACAGGAATTCCTCAAATATTTACCTTCCAGTCACTATAGTATCTGTTTGTGGCCTTGACCCTCCACATCCCCTCCTTTATCAGTGGGAGCGGGGCACCGCTGTGGATACTGATGGCTCTTGGATAGGTTTGAGGCCTTTGATACTATAGTTAGTCCTGAAAAGCTTGAATAAGCACCTTCCCATGATACGCTGGCCAGTTGGGGTTGTGGTTTTCTCTCCATTCTCATGTTTCCCCATTGGTTTTGTGGCCATTCAAAGGAAAAGGAACAGGAGCACTGGAGCGAGGTATTTTCATTTTCAGGCAGAAGCTGGAAACTCAAGACTAACTAGGAAACGCCTTTCTTCCCCCGGCAGCCAGTTCAGTTGATTGCTTGTTATTTGTTTGTGGTGGTGTCTGCTGTTCTGCTGGATTTTGACCAAGCCCTCATTAAGGAGGGTATCTGCTCTGAAGAGTTCACAGCACAGGGCACCTGATGGTTAAAACAAAGTACAAATGATCTGAAAAGGAGCTGATGTCGGCAGCTGCTGTTCGGAGCAGAATCCACGCGTCCTGCAGCAGTTGGGAGACAATGTGGCCCTAGTCCTGCACATCAGTGCACGTGTCCAGTCATCCCTTGGCATTAGATTTGGGGAACTCTTCCAGCTGCAGGTGCTGAACCTTTCCCAAACAACCCAGCAACCAAAAATGTGGAGAATTTTCTGCTGGGTTAGCGGTCTGGGTTTCTCGCTGAAGGTTCAGCAGGGTGTGGGGAAGGTGCTGGAGAGAAAGTGTGAGCAGAGGAGGTGGAAGAAGGCTTGGAGCACTGGTGGGGCTCATTTTTCTGCAAAGGTGGGAAGGGGTCTGTGAAATGGGGGAGGGAATTTGGGGAAGGAAAAGATGGTTTCATCATCAACAAAGTTACCTCGGCTGTGGCTGCATAAGGCTAGTTAAGTCATTTCAAGGGTGAACAGAAGTTCTGTATTCCACATTTCCACCCGTGATGGAAGTCAATGCAAACCATATCCAGTAATATTTGAATAAATATATCATGTAACGCCACTTTGGTAAATACAAACCTGGCTCTATGGCAGGGTTGCTTTATAGCTGCTGTTTATTCCAGTTTCTCATCCATAAAAGTGGACTTAATATTCACACCTTCATTTATTGCTTGTGGAGCACTTTCTTATCATTAAAATCTTGTCATTAAAAAAAAGCCAACGCAACAACCCTCAGTAGAAGTGCCCCTGAAGAATTGTAATGGTTCTGGCTTTTCAGCAGTGTTTGAACAGTGTGTCCTTGAGGTCTGGGCTCACACACCACTAACGGCAGAATATGGAATGGGTTCTCATTCAACAACTACAGTCCATGTGCGCTAAAAAATAGAGGAACCTCACTCGTGGAAGCAGATGGAAAAATGTACTTAAAAACTACAAGGCAGTCAAAATGAAAGTTGTACAAGAAACCTGAATTCTGGCGTTCTCTCTCTTTTTTTCCAGGCCTTAGTGTTTTGTTAACATGGTATTGTGTAGGAAATAATCAGTTATAAGACATAGTGGTACATGTAATGCCAGAAAAGGAAAATTGTTTCAATGCTCAGCATCTCTCTTCCAGACCTTTGCACGTCTGAGGGGCTCAGGACTGACTCGGCAGCTCTGGAAAGGGGCTGCCTCCAGTTCTTCCTCCTTTGTGTAACATAACAGTGGCCAAAATGAGTATGTTTGATATTTGGGTGGAGGAATTTTCTTCCATTCTTGCAAATTTGAATGCCAAGTAGCATCTGATAATACTTATTTTTACTGCTTAGAAATAGAATCCTATTATCTCAGGAAATTCTTATCACCACTAGTCATTTGATGAGAAACAATGAGTTAAAGATGATATCAAATGTGGAAGAAACTGCTTGTCCTGAGTAAAAGTGACTTACTTAGAATAAATATAGACTTTTTTTTTTTTTTTTACCTATTGGATTTTATTTTATTTTTTACGTGAATATAAAACAAAGTACAATGAT
>JAOXJK010000002.1:36337000-36352663 GCA_025774025.1 Xenus cinereus | reverse complement strand
TTTGCCTGCTCTGTGTAAAAAAAAAACTTAATCCGTATGAATATTGAAATACCGCTAGATACAAATTGAGTTTTGTCTGATGTTTCTCAGCGTTTTCCCATCTCATAAACATGTAGTTTTTCCAAAGGAAGACGGAGATAATAGGCAAAAGTCTACTGTTCCTTTTTGCTTTGTGAGACCAGGCTTTAGATCCTTTGATCCTCCCCTCCTCTTCAGTGACCTCTGCTAGGGTCTTAAAATTATACATTCCAGATTACACCTCCACAATTTTCTGTCCTGGGATGATGAAAGGATTTGCGTATTATGATAATAATGTAAAGAATCCTTTTGGAGCCTAGTTAGTACAGCTAATTTGAAACTACAACAAAAAATGTAATTTCCAAAGCAAATTACAATATTCATAAAGTGTTAAACAGATACCTAACTAATTTCTAATCGTTCTTCTATTCTTGAGTATCTTGCATTGGCCTTTTGTTAGGCCGGCCTGCTTGCTCCCATTTAATTTGTCCTTAGCTGTGTGCAGTGGATTAGCATTTCATCAGGGTGGATTAAGATTGAGCTGACACTGAAGCTTTCTTTTTTATTTTTACATGCGCGTGTGTGGGGACGAGCAGATGCACGCACGTTCCGTTATCTCGCTGCCGATCCCTGGAGGGTGCTGGTGTGGACGGGAGCCCCACACACATGAGGAAAGGGACAACTGAAACGGGCAAAACACGTGTTAAAAACCCAACATGCCGAAAAAAAAAAAAAATCATTCCCTGGGGAGAAATTGCATTGAGGTTGCTGGCTGGGTCGGTGCGGGAGATTTCATCGGGCTAAAATGATGTCACATGGAGCGAGGGCTTTAGCGGTTTTATTTAGCTCCTAATCCCCGCACACACTGCCGGGCCAGTTGTCCATGTGCGCGCGCCGTCCCCAGCGGCAGAGGATAAAGCATCTGGGCCGAGCGCGGCCGCCCTCTTCTGCGGCGGCACCGCACGGGAAGGCTCTCTCCCCGCCGCCGACCTGGAGCCGGAGCCGGCGGCAGCGGCGCGCTTCGCCTGCTAAGGTTTCAGAGAATTAATAATTCAGGCAACACTTTGAAAGGCAAAACCGCCGGGCGGGGGTTCCTGAAGTCCCGGGAGGGCTCAGGCGGAGCGCGGTCCTGGTTTTGATGCACGCCGGAGAAGCGCTGAGAAGGAAGGCGCCTCCTCTTCTGCGTTTCGGCGGGAGCCAAGGGCCTCGTGGCGATGCCCATCCCCAGCAAGCACCCCAACATCGGCCGCTCGCAGAGCTGGGACGCCGCCGGCTGGTATGAAGGCAACTGGGAGAACGAGAACGCCTTCGAGTACCAACGGCCGCCGGGCCGGAGGAGCTCCCTGACCTACGGCGGCGAGGGCGGCTGGTACGATCCGCCGCGAGCCAACGATATCATCTTGCAGGGCGGCGCGGAGCTGAAGCAAGAGGCGTACCCCTACCAGGATGCCGCCTTCGCCCCGGGGCCCCTCAGGAAAGGCTCCGTCCCTGACTTCACCTACTGCGACCGGCAGGCAGCCATGGCGGGCCGGGGCTCCCTGCCGCCCCAGGATTACTACAGCGACCCGTCCCTCTCGGCTAGGTCACCCAAGGACCCCCGCTGCTACCGTGACCACATGGTGAGCAGGCCACTGGCCGGCTACGGGGTGCCCGGTAGCCGGCTGTCCTGGGACCAGGCCCCGGTCCGTCCGCCCGCCCCGCCGGAGGCTGCCCGTCTCTACAGGGACCCCAAGATGGCCCTGGACGGGCAGCGGATGCGTGGCAGAGATGTCTCCCCGGCGCGGTACGGCGTGGAGCCCCCCGGCCCGCGGTACGCAGCGGAGCCGCCCGCCTTCCCCGGCAGACAGGCCTACGGCGATGGGGCAGAGCGGCCCCCCGAGCCGGCGGGGGGCAGGCAGGCCGCCCCCACCTGCCTGGTGGTGGACCCCACCGGCAGCGCCGGCAGCACCTACGGACCAGGCAGGGAGAGCGCCGGCGCCAAGGGCCCTTACGACAGCTACGAGGCAGCGGTGGCCACCCCCTCCCACCCGCCGGTGCCCCCCACCTTCCCCGGGACAGAGGGGAAGAGGAGCTTTGACCCCGAATTCGTGGCGCTGCTCCGTGCGGAGGGCGTCTCGGAGAGCACCTTCGCCGCCCTGATGCAGCAGGGCTTCGACTCCCCCAACCTGCTGGCCATGATGGAGGAGAACGACATCAAGTCGGTGGCTCCCAACCTGGGGCAGGCCCGCGTGCTCTCCCGCATCGCCCACAACTACAAGGCCGAAATGCAGCTGCAGAGGCAGGAGCGGAGGAGCGGGGCGCTGCGCCCCAGGACCCGCTCCAACAGCTTCAGCCACCGCAGCGAGCTGCCGGGCGACTACGGGGTGCCCCTCGGCTCGGGGCCCACCACAGATGGTCCTGCTGCCCCGCAACCCCTGCCTCCTCTGCAGCCTCTGTCCCCGAGAGCAGGGGAGATGCACCGCCGGCCGTCCAGCGCCCCGACCCAGCATCTGCTGGAGACCACCACCTACCCTGCCTCAGGGGCTCCTCAAGGGCCACCCTTCCTCCCCGGTTCTGGATACAACACCCCCCTGCCTTGCAGCACGCACCCGCGTCCAGCCTCTGCCTACTCTGCTCCGGCCGGCATGGCCATGACCACGGCCAACCCTCACGCCAGCCCCAAAACAGCCTACCCCACCACCTACACCGTGCCCATGGAGCTGATGAAGAGGGAGAGGACCGCAGCAGCATCACCGGCACCCAGCCCTCACGGCAGCCCACAGCTCCTGCGCCGGCCGGGAGCACCGGGGGATGGCAGCCTGGCACCCACCGGACCCACTTTCCCTGCCCAGCTCTCCCCCTACCCGAAGCTCAGCAGGCGCACGGGGCCCCCCGTCATCGTCTCCACCATGGCATCACCTGAACCAAGTAATTTCCACAGAGTCTTAGCCGATATAGTAGTTTAGAACTACCTTGTTGTTGTTTACTTTACACCCCGCCCCCCACAAAAAACCCCACATATTGGGGTTTCATGCCTAAAAATTAGACACTTTCTGATTTAGAAAAGGAGACAAATGGGATTTCTTCACAGGGCTGCACACTGGCTGCGTGGAGCTAAAGATGCTGGTTCTTGCTCTGCGGTTAAATTCCAAATATTTTATTTGTTTAGCCAACTTCAGTTAAAAGTGGGCAGTATCTCAGATAATGCATCCAGGGTTAATGTTGCTGTTCCCGTTGTTTGTAGAGAATGGGAGATTAGATACTGTGCTGGCTGTGCAATTAGGACTACAGGGTTTGCTGCAGATTGACTTTTTACCGCTGTTATCAGGCACAAATGAGTTTCTCCGAGGAAATGGTTAGCATTGTTTTGACTAAATTCATCAGATAGCTAATGGTGTTATTTGAGAATCGACTTACCTTTGGCCATTACCTAAGTCTTTTCTTCTTATTATTAATTTGCTGTTTTATCAGGCATACAAAATAAACCCCTTGATTTCCTTCTAGAGATGGCTGTAAGTGAAGCGATATAGCTGTTAAAGTAATAGGTCTGTGCTTAAAACTAAAAGCCTGTCATTAAGCACTAGAACAATAAAAATGAATGGTGGCTCCTGGTCTTCCCTTCCCCTTCTAGAAGTGCTCAGGCCCTTGGCTCCTCAGATGTGAAGCTGGAAAAGCTGAGCCGGCTCCACTTGGGAAATACGTATTGATGATAACACTCAGAGCCCGACAGAAACTAACCCCCAAAACCACACTGCTAAGTACGAGGAAATTTGGAAAATCCATTCATTTGTGGCTTGACTTGTTTGAGAAAAAAAAAAGAAATCCCTTGAAATGTTTTTCCTGGTAGCGATTCTACGAGCAGGGAATTTTTCTCAGCTGAACTCCCATGCAAACAAGTCGCGAACAATGTGCCGTACCAGTGTACACGCACAAAGCTTTAATAAAAGGATACCATTTATAGGCATAGAGATGGTGCCAAACTGGTGATGCCATTCCACAGGAATCTAAATAAAGAATGATTTGGGGAGTGGAAATGATAAAGTTGTCAAAACGCAGACGCTTGGCGCACCCCTTTCCCTGGCTTACCACGATTGCACAGCTAGGAAGTAGATGCCATTTCTTTCACGCTTGTGTGTCCTTTATGTAGCTGGTGTAATGTATTGATTTCTAAAAAAAAAAAATGCTTAAATATTAGGCAACACGTTGTGTGTTGACATGGATCAGATGCGAAAGCAGTACATCCAGGCAGTATTTTTAAATAAACAATTTCTTAAAGCCTGGAAAAAAAAAAAAAAGGAAAAAAGCCTGGCATAATGCAGGGAACACAAATATGTTCATTTATTTGCGGTTTTGAGCCGGATTGAGGCAGTCGGTTCCGACGCCGTGAAAGCCCTGGGGCGAGGGACCGCTGGACCACATGCCTTGGGAGCAGTCTCCTCTGCTACAAGAAATGGACTCTTCCTTCCCTGTGTCTCATATATAAACTGCAAGCCCTGTTCTCTAAAAATGTAGATATTATCCCATCCCTTTAAAAGAATTACCGGTGCGCAACAAGAGAAAGCCGGCAGCGTTTCTCTGCTGCTGAGCTCTTTCTCGCTACTCAGCCCTCTTTTTTTTGCCTACGACCAACTCATTTGCATGAGGATGACATTTGTTGCTCCAGTAATTTCATCTGATAATGGCCAGCTTGCAAAGCGGATCTGAAAACATATTCCTTAATTATGTGTTGCTAAGCAACGAGAGGGTTTGGCCATAATCACAGAAAGATTATCTTCTCATTGAAGTCCCTGAAAGGTTTAGCTGAAGTAGGACCTGTAAAATTGTCTTCATTTTTATTTATTTCCCCTTTTTATTTTCCAAAGAGTCTGGGAGGTTTTCTTCCTGTTAAACTGTATTTTAGAAGTAGAAGCCAAGGTAAGACACATGGCAAATGGAAGGATACTTATTAAAAATGGAAGGCGTGGCGGTTTGTAGATGTTTGAGCCGTGTTGAGGAATTACTCTTTAAGGAATAGCACTGCTAAGGAGCGTTCACACTTACACTCGAGGTGATAAGCGAACGTTACAAATATGTTAGGATGTTTTTAAAACATTGAGTGGATGACAGAAACTTGACTAAATCCAGGAAAATCGTATTTGCCAGCAGGAAGAGACAGGACGTGTTTTTAGGAGCGACGAGCCTTCTCCTGGCTGTAGCTTTGGCTGTGGATACTCGAGTTGCAAAGTGGAAACAAGTTCTGTATTGAATTGCAGTAAATGCCTGCAAATATTTTCTGTTGGTGTAGGTTAATGTCTTCTCAGTCAGTGGAGGGTTATAAAGTGTATGATACAGTCCAGTGGTGTTTTGAAGTTTGTTGTATGGATAGGGGTCTAAAATAAATCATTTTGGTTATTTTTGAAGCCTTGCTGGTCTATGTACGGTAGTCTTTCTACAGTGAGCTGTTTCTGGATACCCGATTCATGGTTTTGTGCTGAGTGTTGTCACTCCATGCGGATTCTGCCCAGCTATTGCTTCCTTTGGAGTTTGGGCAGAAGGCTCAGGAGAGGGAGGTGTCTTCTCGTGCCTGGTATTTCTGATGGTAGAGACAGCGACCTGGGCAGAGATACAGGCACACAGCGGATGCTTATGGGCCCTCGCTTCCGTACGGTTAGATAAGGGAAAATCAGCAACAAGATTTATTGCTGCAACTTCTTTGCATTTCATAAAATAATTATTAAGAAGTTAGATAAATGGCCATTTCTGGGAATTGCAGAGTTACGTGAAGAGAAGGTGGTGAATGAGCACCCAAAACCCATTGCTGTGGTGGGAGTGCGAGCAGGGCGTAGGAGTTGAGCGATGTCTCCTGACCCGAGCTGGATTCCCATCCCGGGAACTCCCCAGCCACGGCTCTGGCAAAGCTGCCGCTCTCTGCGTCATCAAGACGTGATGCTTGTCCGTGAAGCTGTCAGGAATGGCTTCCCTGGGGAGAAACGTCCTCAGAGCCGGCCACTCCTGCAGCCTCGCCATCAGTAGCGTCACAGGCAGGGAACGCACCAAGTCATCTCTGGGACAAGCATGGGAAAAACCCCTGCAAATCTGAGTGACAAAACCGTGTCAGCTGGTGGTCTGCTGCCAGAACGGGTTTGTGCCTGGCCTTGTGCCGGGCTGGGTGGGAATGCAGGGAAATAACGAGCGTAGGTTCACAAAGTGGGGAAGGGCAAACAGCATCTAACGGTCACCAATCAGATCGCTGGAGCTCCATCTCCAAAATATTGTACCTTCAAATTATGTTTGCTCATATTTCTATCAGATTTTATGAGATTATGTTTGCTCATATTTATAAATCAGTCTTGATTTATATTTTCTTATCCTATGTTTCGGTCATAAAGCAGTGGCTGATAAGAAGTCTTGTATTTTTGTAGCTAGCCTCCACTTCTCCCAAACGAGGGGTTGGTCCAGATTTCTGTTTCTGATGATGACGTAGGGAACTCCAATGAGGAACGGTGATTCATTGTAAATACATGTCTTGGATGGTTTTTCTAAGTCCGGTTTATATATGAAGATATGAAAGCAAATGATCATGGAGGGGAAATGGTTCCCATAGGGATGAGGAACAGGGCTGCTCTGTACAAGTCAGGTAGGTGTCATAGGGACAGAGGAACAAAATTACTTGGCTGTAAGATTTGGTTAAAAGCCTGACCTTTTCCAGAGGAGGGAAAGCTCAGAGAAGCTGCCTTCCTCAGACAAGTAGTTCTCTCCAGCATGAAGGGGACTCATCTTCTCTTTTATCAGCTTAAAGCCCAGCAAGAACTGCCTTTCACTGTGGTTAGCTCAGCTCTGCTTACTGGTTGACACTTGACTGTGATTCTTTTTATTGGTATTTTCCACCCTGTGCAGATAAAAATGGTGTTAACTGCACGTCAGTTGCAGGCCAAAGCTCTTGATGTGGGCAGCCCCCAAAGAGGAGAGGGCATAGTCAACCTTGATGGTTAAAAGAGCCCATCAAGGATGGTTAAAAGAGCGACATTTGCCCATTCTGCGAAGAGTTCTGAATTGAAATTGTCATAGCTTTCTGTGGAGAGAGAGAGTTTAGCAGCGATATTTCATACAAGATAAGAATTTCATGAGCATTTGTTGGTGTTGGTTTACTCTTTGCGCGATGTACCATAGAGCAGACAGTTCAGAAATCAACTTCAGGTTTTCTTCACTACGGTTTCTGGACAGACTGTAGCATGTAATCACAACGTATACATGCGAGGCAATGTATACAATCCAGACCAAAACAGCATCAAAGGAAGCTCCGTGTACTAAATAAATCTGATTTAATTTGCACATTGACCCGACAGACCAGGAGGAGGACCATAGGAAGTCCTTGAAGCCGTTCCCAGCTAGTGCGTTACTGCAGGTAAAGCAGGTCTGCGCTGCATTCACTGGCAAAACCACGCACTGATGATTTTAACTGAGATCGTAACTTCCATACAAAAATACTTGATTGAAATAAGCAGACGTGTCCTGCCAGTGTCTGCTGTCCTGATCGGTCGCAACATCGTTTGCAAGGCGTTAATATGCCAAATGGTAAGGGTGCCAGCTGGAAATACAGTGAGTTTGCGAAAGCCTTTGAAAGGCTCACAGAGTCTCTCACCAACCTCAGATGGGCAGATGTGTATCTTGTGTGAATCTTAAAATTGAAGCCATCAGAACTGCTCGCATTAGTAGGGTAAATGGCTGAAGAACAGACCGTGCGAGAGATGTGCTGAAAACTACTTTGTTAAAATATTGACTATCTTGGCCAATATGTGCACACGATTCACTGATTGCAGAGAATACACTTTTAAAATACTTTTTTAAAGGTTGAAATACGCTTTTTACAATGGTTTTATCAAAAGCAATATAAAGTGTCAAACTCATTCCAGTTGCAATTCATTGACTTTAATGCCGTGGCAATAAAAATGAATTTGGCCTGTCGGAGAAGAACATGTTGTCAGACGCACAAGTGTTGTCATCTTCAATTTACACTTTCCTTTTACCCTGTGTCTGTAGTTCTCTATCATTGTTAGGACTTTCATATATCCAGATCATTCTCTGACTATATTTGCTGACATTTTTTTTAGCTTTCTCATAACTAGTTTCCATAGCTACAAACTTAGTGTTCACAGAGGGGAAAAAAATCTAAAGGTTTCTGATCATTATTGTATTAAGCATTTTTTATATTTCTTCTCCTTGTCTTTCTCACGGCATTACACTACAGACCGGTTTAATGAAAATGCTGCACAACTGAATTGTCTGTTATTTTTAAAAGCGAAGTAGGTGCTGAGCTGAATCCTTAAAAAGCAGGAGACCAACATCATTAAGCCACTGATTTAGAATAAATGTTGCAGACGTAGGACATATATTAGTAAGGTTTATATATAGCAACTGGCAGACAAGCTTTTGACTTCTGCACCTAAATAAAGCGACATTAACGGCATTCCACTGGCTTTTGGTAAAGCAAGCTAATTTTTAATTTCTTCTGTCTGCTGTTTCTAGTGTTTTGTTAAAGATGAACTGTTACTTGCTGGGGGGGGTCATGTACGTTATTTTTCCTAGGTAATATTAGTTCCACCTTTCCAGTAGAGAGGTGCTGGACAGCCATGCCCTGCCTTGGGGCAACCGGGTGAATCCTTAGGAAGGGTTTGGCCAGAGGTGTCTTTGGACATGCGGGGTCATGGTGGGACCCTCTGCACGAGAGCAGCTTTGTTTAGAGAAACAGGAGGTTTCTGAGGCTGTGCCCGACCAGCATGACCGCCAGCACCCTGTCCGGGGACCTTGCCTTCTGCACTCACAATCCAATTAGCTGCTCTAGAGCAGATGGAGCGGATTAGAGCCCAGCTTTCCTTCCTCCGCCTTCTCCCCCAGTGCAAAGGGTGTCAAGGCCAACAATCGGCTTAAACATGGGTCCCGTGGCACGACGTAAAACAGCCCTAGCCCTGCCTGCCCGGGGCCACCCTGTGCCCCTTTCCATGTGACACAGCATCCCTGCGAGGCTGTTGCAGTTCACCCCAGCATGGTGGCTCCAGATCTCAGGTAGTTTGGACGACCTTGACCTAACCTCATCTGCCAGGCATAAATTTCATGTTTTTATTAGGGAGGAGTGTCTGCAGACCCCACTGCCAGGTGCACGAGCAGCATGTTCTGTCATTTGAACTGCTGGTGCCATCGCTGCCAGGAGCGGGGTCAGTGGTCCCTTCCCTCTCGTGGCATCCCTGGGTGCATCTCAACCACCAAACGTGGGTTGGCCAACGACAATGGCCTTTCACCACGTCTTGCATGTGGGAGCAGAGGCAGCCAAAGAGGGACTGGGAGAAGAGTGGGAGTACAGTGCTCTTCCCACAGTTCCCAAAAGCGCCACAGTCCCCGAGAGGAGGGTGGCTTAGGCTCTGTAATCTGAGAGATAAGCAGGTTGTCGCTGTGAGAAGGAAACCAGCAGGGCTTACCTGAGGGGTTGGAGCAGGCAGAGATCCTTGGTAAATGCTGATATGGACAGCCATGATAGCATTCTCATGTTTTATTTATATATGCAGATATATGTACACACACATGAAAATGGGGAGAAAAACTCTCAAAAAATATAATCGGCATATCAGTCACTATCCATTTGGATCAGTACTTCTGCAGAGTCTTCGTTGTTTGCCAGAAGTGACTTGTTTTGGTTATCAAGCAATTTATTATTTCCTAGGCTGTCGTACCAACTTGCCAAGTAAATAAGCAGACGGGACTTTGCTTAGACAGCAAACACAACCATAAGTAATAATTTAGGATATACTTTCCATGAAAAAAAGTCAGAAAAAGAAGATCAAAACTGAGGTCCTGTTGAAGGGTTTGGCGTGTATTTTCCAGATGTGAAGGTGGTATCTCTGGGTAGGTTACGTGCCTGCCAAAGAGCTGCGTCTGGAGTCATAGAGTGGAGAGATACACGAACCTGATGATGATTATGCCCTCTGGGATTCCTCACTCATCTTCTTAACCCTAACACGTTTCCTGACGTTTGTTCTAACCCTGCAAATCCCTGAGCCGTTTCAAGCTGCCTCCTACACACTCCTTTACTGACTCTTACCAGCCTTTTCTTACGATGGGCCAGTCTCTTACTGGAGTCTCTCACTGTTACCCACAGAGTGAAAAAAAGGGAAAAAAAAAAACAGGAAGGGAAATGTCACACGCAGTTACTTGTTGTGTTCTCTGCCTTCTTCTGAATGCCTTATTATAGAGTTTTAAATGAATATTCAAAAAGCACAGTAGTTCGTGCAAGTGCATATATTTTGCTTTGTCGGTGAAAGGCATCTTGATTAGTATGTATTATGAAAGATAAAAGAGAGTATTCAGTGTGGACAGCAGACAGCTTATCAGTATCTAGACCACCCTGATGGGACACTGAAGTAATCAGGAAAGCCTAAATCCAGCTTTGGTTATCCCACCTGGCCAGCACTTGCAATTCCTATTGATCTCGAGCTTTCCTTGTCTTTGAATTCTTGCTCACGTTGCTGAAGTTGTCATCTTACCAGCTGAAACATTTGGCCTAAGTATCTTAAATTTCCATTTCATTCCTGTTTGCAGCAGTTGTGGTTCTGTTTCATCTGCAGTCAGGGCTAAAAGGTCCAGAAAGCAGAATTACTGTAATAACACTGATGATTGCACTGTAATGCGATGCCAAGCAACCTGTCACACTCTACATTAAAAGTTTTCCCCTTATGGTTCATATTTATTCAGCAGAGGAAGGAATTCTCTGTGCTTGTTGTTCACCCTAAAAGCAAATGCTCCTGAGGAGAAGCGTGACATCTCCTGTGCCATGCTCTGGCCAGAGGGAGAGCCTGTGTATCGTCTTGCTGGCGTATGATAAGCAAGATACGGAGAAATACCTCGTGGACAAGTAGCCCCACGCTCTGGCTCATCAGCTCCTTTCACTCTAGTTTTCTGTTTCTGAAGCTTGCATGAGAAAGGCCAACAAAATAAATATTCTTCATTTTTGGAGAATAAGTTTCTGGACAAGTAGCTTCAAAAATAGGGCAGCGAGTGAAGTTTTGCTTCCATCTGAAAAATGGCAGTTTTGTCATTGATTTCAATAGAAGAAAGATTTTACCCTCTCCTGCAAAAGCCACCAGTTCCACATAACTTACTTTTATTGCATTTCTTAAAATTAGATCTACAAAACCAGTGGTTTCCTTAAGCAAGAGAAGCTGTAAATTTTATGCATTGAATGCCTGCGCATTATTAAAAATAATAGGTTATATTTGTCAAATGGATAATGAGTAGGTTTCTTCCTCTGTTTTTCAGTATTTTAATGAGTACAGGAAATGTTTGCTATTTATTTGCTTTCAGATTTTACCAAGGAGCTCTGGAGATAATTGTCAAATTTCTGAGTGTATATCAATATTTCATGAAGTGCTGTTTTTCCTCTGTACGTTTGCGAGTTAGATCATTAGCGCTGGAACCGGTATTAACAGTCTGAAGCAAGACATAAAAAGGAATTCCACCAAACACTTGCAAGTTTGTAATTGAAATTTTCTTAAACAAAATTCTAATTGAGGGCTTATGGGTAAAATAAATATCGGTAATGTTGCATGTTAAAGCTGTTAGAGGATTTCTTGCTTGATCTTAGTTTCTGTTTGTGGGCCTGATTCGGAGAACACCAAGGTTTTGTGTGTGTGTCTGTCTGTCTGTGAGTGTGTGTCTGTGTGTGCTTGGCCCCACGCCCGGCACTTGCTAAAATTGGGGTGTACGTTACAGAGATAGGATATCCATCCACCTCGTGCTTTGGAAAAAAAATTCCACCTTTCTTTCTACCAGCAAATTAAATTCTGTTGAATTATTGAAGCTCAAATTGCTTTTAAATATAGCATAGATTGGCACTGATGTTGACTATTTAGCTTTTAGTTATTTTTGCATGGTCAGGCTGACTTTGAGGTGCCGTACTGGCTGTGTGTAAAGAACTATTGTTCTGGTTTGGACATTTGCCATTTAAAAGTGGTTTCATTGTGCGTATGGTAGAACGTTTCTATTTTCTTCATTTCTGATATTTCAGCTTTATGTGAAATCATAATATTCCTGTTCTTGTCCTGATTAAGCAACTCACCGCATTTTTTGGTTTACTCAGCCTAAAACTGCGGTGTGTCAGGCTGGCCTCTGCTCCTGTTAATGAACGGATAAGCCAATCCGAATAGCTCGTCATGATGCTCTCAACAAAAAAATAACTCAGAAAATGAAAATGATTCATAGATATGGACCCACTGTGCTCTGCTGTAGAGAAGGTGCTGTACAAAAATAATTGATAAACTATTGTGGCTTTTTGACCATTAGAAACAGCTGGGTTGCCATGCATGTTTCACTAGGCACAGCTGAGGGGTAGCAAAAATTGAGACTTTAAACTTGATTGAACTATCTGAAGCCTGGAGCATTAGCATGGAAATCGAGCAGGAGGCATGGAAGGAGCTCGCTTGGCTGCTCCACCGCAAAAGCATAAATAGTGGGCAGTAACCAGTGGCTCTTCCCTGGAGGAGGAGGGATGGAGTCCCTCAGGAAGGGCAGAGCTGGCTCCTCTACTGAGGGGTTCGAAGAAGATCCTCGGAAGTGGCAGAACTCATCGAACTGGCATATCTGTCTGTCTATATTTTGGGATAATTTTAAGATCAGTGACACTATGGGCTACAGTAAAGCAAAGGAGGGCACTTGTGAAAGCTAACGGCAATATGGATCGTGGTAGCAGTTGAGGAGGAGAAGGAGAGAGGGCAATCATGTAATATTGACATGACAAGAGTGTGTGGAGATAATGAACTTGGTTGTGGCTCAATATTATGAAGTTCTGGACTATAAACAGATACTTGTCATAGGGAAGGTAGTGCTCAAGGTAAAAAGCAGGTGCTTTGCTGAGTAAAATTCACCTTGTAAAGGATTTGCAGCTGTGAAAGGTTTGTAAGAGAAATCCAGAGCAGATCCCTTCAACTGTCTTGTTCTTCTAAGGTGGCACATGGAAAGAGGGAGTTTGAGAAGTTGGTAGTAAATATGACTTTTGTAACTTGTGCTTAGTTCTGAAACTGAATCTTTCTCTCTTGGTAGTTGTTTTGTGGTAGTAGATGAGCTTTGTCCTGGGAAATGAAAAGTAAGGTCCAAAGGCAGCTTCTGTCCCCGGTACAGTGGTAGGACTGCTCGAGCAGCGATTGCAGACAACATGGAGATGGTGTTATGTCCTTAGTGATGGTATCAGAGAGAAAGAGTGGTGTTGAGAAAAGCAAACTCAACCATTTGGTACCCAAACATGTACACTCGTGTGCAGCTGGCAGATGGGCTGAGGCAGGGAGAGGGGTAGGATCAGCGGAGTCTACTGGTCTTTGGCAGTCGTGAAGAAGGCGAGCACGTCGGCAGAGACATATGTAAAGCAGATCTCACAGAAGGATGGGGAGAAACGTCGTTGGCTCCTCTGAGGCTGGGTGCTGGAGAGGTTTTGCACAGTGTAGATTTGTGTTACGCAACCGGTTTACAGTACGGGAAGTTGCAGAGCACTTAGTGAGAGCCAAAGGAGATGCTCCACCGTTCTCCCAGGGGGAGAGCGAGCTGCTTCTGCTCCAGGAAGGAAGAGGCGTCAGATGCCAGTAGGGAAGAGAGCTGCTTTAACTCCTTCCGAAAAGCCTCTTGTGCTCCTCCCAGAACCCTCAGGCTCCAGAACAGCAGCTGGACTCAAGAAGATAAGCAGTTTGCAATGCAGTTCCTGGCTTTCTTTTGGTGGTTTTATAGTTCGGTCATGGATGGTCTGCACCAGATGCCAAGAGTGCGCGATTCCTCTCTGCATGGGGAGAATCTGGCCATACTCTGCTTACAGGGACAGTTTCCTGGGGAATCTCCAATTTCCTTTACTCCCACTCTGGGATGTTTTTAGGCACACTGAGTTAGTATGCCTCTTACCTATTTGTTTGTTTAATCCGTTCATAAGGCACGTAGCCAAAGCACCGCTGAACTGAACAAGAAGTACGTACTAAGAAATGCCGGAGAGCCCAGGCAGCAGCCAGGCTGCGAGCGCCGCCGAGAGTGGGCAAGGCTGGAAACTGCCCCACCGAGGCAACGGGAGCAGCTTTCCTGCAGTGCAAACACATCTGGAGAAGTGGGAGAGGAAGGAAGGAGGTAGGAGAGCAGAAGAAAGGGGAAAATTCCAGAATTGGCAACAGTAAGCCACCAAAATACTGCAGCGGGACAGAAGGTTCCCTAAAGGTAGCTGGTTTCTTGGAGCAAATTCTGTGCTTGGCAAGAACTCTGCTGGTAACATTCACAAAATGTTTGTGTTTCAAATTTTTTGTCCACTCCTCCTCCTCAAGTTGGCGTAGTTACATGCTTTGTTTGTTTGCCTCTCGCTTCTATCCTTTGTGGTATTAGAAATGCTCTGCCTTGAGTCCATCCAAATCCAGCAGTGCCGCGTTGGTAAGTGGATCGTGAGCCCTTGGGGTCTGAGCAGTGATTTCAGTCATAATTTGGCAAAGTAGCAAGTTACATTTATTTTTTTTTTTTACAAATTGATTCCCAGATCCAAGATTTCACTCCATGTTGTTTAAGATTAATTTTGTAATAAACAATTAATTACAGATTACAATTAATCTGTAACCTGTGTTTTGCTGCTTTGTATCAAGCCACGTGGAGCTGCTGGGTGTCAGCTTTAAGGTAATTTTGCAGGCCTCCTGGAGCGATGGCCATATTCCTGCTGCAGAGGTGTTCAAGGCAGAGAACCTCCAAGAAGCTGCACCTCTCTCTGACCAGTTTGGGATGATTCTTTTTCGTCTCCTGTGTGAAGAGGATCATGAGGGTTCCCTCTGAGATTGTCTTTTTGGAGTCACACTGAGAAAACTCATCCTTCCTGCTGCCATCGCTCTTGAGTCACCTGTCTGCGGATCGCAGCCATGCCCCTCAGTCTCCCTCATGTCAGAACCCACGTTTCATTTAATTCTGGTGGCTGGTTTGAAGCAGAAAATCACAAACACCCTGCTCTCGGTCACGCAGGGTGGCAGCCCACCACGGCGAGCAGCCCTGGGAGGCCACAGCTTCATGTTCAATTACAGGAAGAGCATCTCAAGCGCACCACTGGAAACGGTCCACGACCCGTGTTTCTCCTTGGCTGGAGTCTTGTTAGGAAAGGCATCAGTGTGCTGGTTTCCTGCTGCAGCCAAGAAATGTTTGCTCCTTTTGCCTTCCCGGTCTCCCCAGACTCATGTCACAGCTGCCTCTTCCTGGGGAGCACTGTTTTGGCACCGGCTGTTTGAATTTCCATAGCGGGATGCTCGATTGTCTCAGCTCGACAGGTATCATTGTCTTTCTGATCACAGGTGTCAGGTGCTGGTTGGACTGAGAGACCCCCATCCAACCAGCACAGGGGAAAACTGCAGTTTCTCTACCTGTAGTTTTCTTCACTTTTCTGTAGAGATACCCATCTCTCTGTTGGGATATACCTGTGCTGGCTTGAGAGATGTGCACAGTCTGAAATGTCTCCTCTTAGAGAATTAATTGTGCACACAACCTTCCTGGTTAGTGTTTTCTGTTTACTACATAGCTCACCACCATCACCGTAAAGAATTTCATCCTGAGATCTAGTCTAAATCTTCCCTCTTCCAGTTTGAAGCCATTACTCTTCATCCTATGGCTCCCCTCCCTGATCCAGAGTCCCTCCCCATCTCTCCT
>JAOXJK010000002.1:36317937-36336900 GCA_025774025.1 Xenus cinereus | reverse complement strand
GCTCCCCTCCCTGATCCAGAGTCCCTCCCCATCTCTCCTGGAGCCCCTTTAGGGACTGGAAGGGGCTCTAAGGTCTCTCCGGAGCCTTCTCTTCTCCAGGCTGAACACCCCCAACTCTCTCAGCCTGTCTTCATAGCAGAGGTGCTCCAGCCCTCTGAGCATCTTGGTGGCCATCCTCTGGCTCCGTTGCAACAGGTCCATGTCCTTCCTGTGCTGGCTGCCCCTGTGCTCTCCCATTGCCCATTGCCAAGTGCCGGAGCAGGGCAGGGGGCTGAGAATACCACCACGGCCGCTGTATCAACAGAGGGATTCTCAGACACTGTGGAAGCTGGGTTAACTGATGCTCTGAGAACGTGCCACTCATCTCATGGACCATGCTCTGGTTGCAGCCCATGATGTGAAATGCTTAGCTGTAGTAGGAATGTCCGGGGGATAGAATGACAGCTCATCAAAACTAGACAGCAATTCTGCATTTGACATCTTAAGGTCAAAACCTGTCAGTTCCTTGATTTTTTCCGGTGCCTTAAATCGCCTGGGGAGTGTTTTGAGCCTTGTCAAAATGTATTAATTAAGGCCAAGTCATATTTACAAGCTTGTACTGCTCTGATTCAGCAGCAGGACCACGCTTGATTTTCAGCCTAATAATTACAAGTGGTTTTGGAGGATCTGGGGGTCTGATAGAGCTGGTTTCTGTTTCCTCCAGAGCTACATGTGTAACAGTTTTTACTTGCTCTTTGCCTTGGCTGTGTGTAGCATTGTTTTCCTCCTCCTTAATAACCCGGCCAACTTTCTAATTAAGGAAACCACTCTGCAGCCATTGTGGCTGTTCATTTGAGTTCTTTATCCGTACCAAAGTTTCCAGCTCCCCAAAAGATTTTAAGTCACTCCTTACGACAGCTGAAGGACGATAGAAGCTTTGGCTTCGGGCAGGCTTTTCCTTTAACTCTGTTAAGAAGCCAGGCTTGCTCCACCAAGCACCTCTGTGTGCAACACATTCACTTTATCAGAGCTTCAAATCCACCTCTGGCTATGACAAATACTGTTGAGGTTATTTTTCTATTGGATTCTTCTATTAAAAAAAAAAAAAAGAGTTATGAGAAATAAATATCACTTTGTGCTGGGCTTTACTGCTTACTGGGCTTTGAGCCTGAAAGGATTTAAAAGTCATCATGCTCTAAGGGAAAGTTGTATCGAGAAAGAGGAGGTGGAGGGTTGCTCCAGCCAGCTGTTGTGATTTGGGAAAAGGCTTGTCCTGACCACTGGAAAGGAGACGGAGAGGCAGCCAGCGCTGGCGCAGCTACGCCCAGGGAGATTAAGACCAAATTAGAAACTTGGTTTGCAGGGGTTTATCATTTCCTCTATATTGTGACATTTATAAATGCAACTCTTTTTTTATCTTGGTTGTTATCCTCTCTTGTATCTTTTGTTAACGGGCATTGTCCCTCCTTTATGCCACCCTGATAACTGCATGAAGAGGATGGAGACATATTCGTATGCGTTATTGTGCTGTGCAAAAGTACCTGGGTGTGCGAGGAAATAATATGTGCACTTAATGTCTGTGTGCCAGCTCCTCTTGTCAGCCCAGAGTTGGGCGAGAGTCCTGAAGACAATGCCATGTTAATGCATCACGATATTTCACAGCGAAGCACAATAACTTTTTTTTTTTTCTCCTTTCGTTTCTGAAGTACACAAAATTTGGAACATATGCACCGCATCAGGATTAATTGCTCTTGCCAGTCAACACGGAGGAAATGCTTAGATCAGGCCTGGTCACTCACCCAGAGGGAACTCTTTATGTCTGCTCCCCTACCTTTGCGTCCCTGGCAATGGCAGCACCTTCTGCTTTTCACATTCCTCGTAGGTTAAAAATAAACTGTGGAGACCCAGCTGGGGCAGTTTGCAGCTCTTTGAGAAAAGCAGCATTTGTGGCAATTCTGTTGGAGCATCCTTGCGGTAAAACTGGGTGCATGAGGGGTAGTGATGGGTTCATACAACACGGAGGAGGATATGGCCAGTGCCAGGGAATGCACCTACACCCCTGCCTGGCATTGTGGCTCCACGGGAAGGTGAGCATCCGAGGAACTGCCCCATTTACATCCTTTTCCCGGGACTCCTGCACCACTCGGCTTCGCTGTGGAGGGTCGTGGTGGCCCTGTGCTCAGCTGGAGTTGGGCTCTCCATCCCAGTAGATCTGCTTTCCATCCTAGATAGGTCCCATATGGAAAGGGAGCTCTCCACCAGCCAAAATAAAGACACTCAGCAATCTGCCAGAGCCAGTTAACGCATGTAGTCTGTTAGAAGCAGAAAGAAATACAATTTGGGGTAGAGGATACAAAATACATTTGCAAGGCATCTGAGCCTGATGCGAAGACATTCTTTCTTTCAACGTTGTTGTTGCCAATAGCTTCTCTTGTGCTCAGACCAAAACTATTTTGGGTGGAACATTTGCTCCCTACTTTCTAGCAAGCCTGGTCACAGGAATGAAGAATGGATTCTTTTCACTGGCCGCAGCTGGTTTGAATGATCTCCACACTGAACCCATTGACTCCAGGCGCTCCGCATGTGAATCGCAAGGAAGTAGCAACTGATTTTCTGTTTATGTGCCTGACAGGGGCAGAAATAGCCAAAAACCGGCTGAATGCCCGAATCCAGGCACATGCCGGGGAGGAGTCCTGGTGTGTGCTCTGTACCTAACGCTGGCAGCAAGCGTGGTTCACCAGCTCAGCCTGAAGTAAGGAGGCAGAAGAGGGTGAGATTTGTTTTTGTCGTGGGTGTCCATGCAACATCCTCTCCAACACCTCCTGCGAGGCTGTGCAGGAGAGCACAGCAGCATGAGTGCGTTTGGGACAGAAGAGCCATCATGCTCATTCGGTGAGAGCTTGAAGGAGTCCTTCAAGAATTATGACCCTTGCTTTATATACAAAGCAAAAAAAAAAAAGTAATCTTGAAACTCATCAATGTCAGTTGGCTAGACCTTGAGCAAGGCATTGAGAGGGATCTGCTTCAATGCACCTCTCTCAAGGTCTGCTTCTTCTGAGGAGCAACAAAATAGTTCGTTTTAGAAAACGCACCAAATAATTTCCAGACCCTGCGACTGAGATCCGTGTATCTTCTTTTAGGTGGTCCCTTTGTTGAGAGCGTCTTCTAACAAGTTTCTGCAGAAGAATCGCTTTTTTCTTTCTGACGGAAAAGGGTGTCAGGGAAACAAACGGGTCCAGAATTTGTCTGCTTGCAGAGAGAGGACAACAGGTCAGGGATGGTGACGTGTGTGTTGGGCTGAGAGCCAGGGAGAGGTGTGGGAAATCTCTTGCTGGAAGTAATGCCACTAAATGGAAGGGCTTTTGCCGTAATTACGAAGCCACTTCTGTATTCTTAAGTGTTCTTAAGAAAGTCATCTGACCATGCGTTATAGATTTTTTCACAATATTGGGTTTTCCTTTGTACTATCAACGGTATTAATTAGAGGAATAGATTACACAGTACTGCACAGTTTACCTCTTGGGTATTTGTGGAATGAACCATGAAAACACACATATTTGTGCGTGAGATAGTAAAATGCTCGTTTAGCTGGGTTTCTTGATGAGGACTATGCCTTACTTCACCCCTTTGCCACAGAATCTGTACCTCTTGATTACAGCCAGTGGGGTGGTTTCATGTCAGTGGCAGCTCATGTGTGAGAGGCTTTGGGCTCCCCTAGGACACAGGCACTACGTAAGATCATTGCTGCGGCAGGAGCCTCCTTTTTCATGATCCCAGGGGTGTTTCTCAGCCCACTCTGTTCATTTGATATGTTTTGTAATCTGTATGATGTAATCAAGTGTACAGATTTGTAGGTAGGGGTATGATGCATCAGCACCCGTCTTTGCCAAGGGCAAGGCAGGAAACTTTGTCAACTTTCTGAAAATTCAGTGCAGGACTCTCCCTTTCGCCCCCTTCCCCTACCTCCTTCCCAAGAAAGAAATGAAATCTGATTAGTTCATTTTGCTGTATTTTGCTCTTCCGGTGGGTTTGTGGTACAACTTCAAAATTAAAAAAATCAATTAATTGAGAATAACTGTAGGGTATATAACTACAGCTTTTAGGTTAATAGGTGATGGGTTTTATTGAACCAGTAAAATATAGAAAACTGTTAGAGGAAAACGGCTTTACTGCAGTGGTATCATTCAGTGTGATTTACAGTTTTATAACTGTAGGCAAATTTGAAATATTTTTCTCTATCTTCAGTATACATTATTAGATAAACCCATAGCCTGTGCTTACCTACATCAGCATTGACTTTCTTTTCTGTGATACTGAAGAGACATAAAAATGAAGACGCTTTCAGCCCATTAGAGTTTAACGTGGTTTCAAGAGCAGTCAGTTTCGCTGCAGCTTTGGATTTTATTTGTCACTTAATGCACTGAGGATATCTGTAGGAAATGCCTCCCAGCAGCCGCAGGAGTTGCAGTGCAGCTATCCTTTGCACGCATGAGAAAATAAGACACCTTAAATATGAAGATTATTGAGGCACTGGCCCAGATTGCCAGGGGTTCAAGGCCAGGTTGAACAGGGCTTTGAGCAACCTGGTCTGGTAGGAGGTGTCCCTGCCTATGCCAGGGGAAGTTGGAACTTGATGATCTTTAACGTCTCTTCTAACCCAAACCATTTTATGATTCTATGACTAAAACATCAGCTCCCAAAAAATAGAGCTAAAATACAGATCCTTCCAGGAGTGCGTTATTGAAGCATCCTGATGGCTCCTGATGGAAGATCTTATGGCTCTTGTTGCATTGCTGAGGTTGCCCCCATGAGAGAAGCTGGGGAAGGCAAGGGCAGGGCTGCCCTTTGCCTCATACTTTGTGCCCCAAATGAGTGTGGTGAACTTTGGGGTCTGCTGGGATACAGCCTGGAGCTGGGACAAGCTGGGGCTGCAGTGCTACGGTCCCTTCCCAAGGTGGTGGGAGGGTAGTAAAGAGTGCTCCAGAGACCTCCATGGGGCCCCACATGGTTGGGGGAGAGGTGGTTGTTGAACTGCTGTAGCACAGGAATAGTTCATCGTTCTCGGAATCGAAAGATAAGAATCTGCCAGTGCGTTATCTAGATTAGTGAAGATGAAATGCACTGTATAAATACATCAGAAGCATGATTGTGCCGTTATCCCTTGGGCTACTCTGGCTCACAAGGAGAAAAGGTTGATTTGTATTTGTAGATGACTTTGCTTGCTCTGCCAATGTTCATTTTTGGTTTATTACGAAATCCGGGGAGCGTGTGTATCTTTTGCTCAAAGATGTAGCCGATTAGCAAAGATTTTTCTGGATTATCATAGCTTAAATGGCTCTTTTTAAGATAATTTTTTCATTAATCATTACTTGTGAGGGGTTTTGATGCTATTTTAAACACTGATGATAAATTAGGGAGGTTGCAAGCTCTATTAGTCAAGGAACTGTGCAATATTTGAACATTGAATGTGGTTTCCATAAACCAGAAGTCGGTTGTGTGCGTCTGACTGGGCTGAGTGCCCTCTGGCTGGTGCAGGAGAGGTAGGGATGAAGTGGCTACAAGGGTAGGATTTGCAAAATGATGAAAGTTTAACGTAGCCTTGACTTGAGCCCACCCTGAGCAGGCAGGAAAACCCTTGATGGGGTGGTCATCACTCATACTGAGAGATACAGTGTCTCAGGGTGAAGAGGTACTTTTGGCATCAAGGATTGTGATGGTGTTCAGTAGACATTGCTTGGTCTACTGTCTTAATTTGAGATGTGAAATGTGTGGCTGTGGCTATCGCTAATCAGAGGAGAATGCTTTTAGGGTCAGGGATGAGAAAAAAATGTTAGGTATGTTCTCGCCCATTCCGAGGGCGTTGCTCATCCAGGGCCCAAGAATAGCCCAGCTGGAAGGCTCTGGAGGGGTTTGCTTCAGCCTCCGAAAGCCTGGAGAGGACCAGGGAGGTGAGGTGGGGTGGCCAGAGGCACCGCAGCTTCGGCCCCAGTCATTACTCGGAACTTCCTTCCACTGTAGCAAAAGAAATCCCATCTCCAACATTATTTGAGATCTTTTTAGAAGAGTTTTGGATTGTTCCAGCCAGGTTCAGGTGCAGAGGCTGTGGAGGTGGTGATACATCAGGAAGAGCTGAGGTCCCTGGTGTGCCTGCAGGTGGGTGCATGCAGCCCCCAGACCTGCAGCCCATGTTTTGCAGCAAGGCAGGAATGCTAACAGCCAGGAAAAGCCTGATAAAGGGGGAAAATAGAGGACGTGAAAGTTAATCATTAAACTTTTTCTGTTATCTTCATTCAGCCAGGAAACTGAAACTAGGCAAGGTTTGCAGGGAGAGATAATATCATTTATTAGACCAACTTGTATGGTTAGAAAAACACACACGCTTTTGGGACCACATGCTTTTCTTCAGATCTCCACAATTGCACATTACATTGAAAATAAAATTCATTTAGTTTTCAAAAGGTTTAACGGATACTTGAAAGAACCAAATTTAAAAGCAACTCACAAAACATATCTCATTTAGTTTAATTTGATTTGGACATTTTAAGAAAGATTTAATACCTCTGAATTACAAAAGACTTTTTTTTCTGGCTTGAAGTTTACTGGTATAAACCTGACATCTGTATACATGGAGTCAAAATTTCTACATGCAGTCTCAAAAGCGTGTTCTTTTGTGTGCCTGAGAAATCTTCCGAAGTGTATGGACACGCTCTTATTTCTTCCTGAGATACTTGCAATGTCCTTTGGCAACTTCAAGATGCTCTCAGCATACAGTAATTATTAGTGAGCAGCTAGCAAGGCTCTACAAAGATGCAAAGTCAGAAGGTTTAAATAGGGTGAGTTTTTTACCTCAGTCTAAAAAAAACATGACTAAATTATAATATTAGAAGATTTGGGAGTTTGTTACTAATCAGTGTATTGTAATTAATCATTGTACTTTTCTGTGTCACAGGAGATAAGATGCTATTACTAATAACATTTCCAGTGAAAGGTTACAATCCAATTTTGTGTTGAGTTTTTCCTTTTTTCTTTTTGGAGTGCTTTTTCTTTTTTTTTTTATAGCTTTCTACATCCTCCAGTATACCAATTTAAAATTCTCTCAATCCAGCTTAGTCTCAGCTGTATTAATGCATGGCTTGGGGGCACAAATAGCTAAAAAGGGCTGTATTGTGTGGCATCTCTAAAATCTCTTTTTCAGAGAAGTTGGATAAAGAGATTGAGGTTTCTTGGGGTTTTTTTATGTTAGGGGTTTTTTTTCCAGCTGAGTGAGCAGCCTTGCAGGTGGCTCAGAAGAAGACATCAGGGTGGGAGATGCTGCTGGACCCCACGTAGCCCCATTCCTGGTGAACTCTCCAGCAGAGCATGGTCCTCTGGGAAGGTGGCTGCAAGCACAGTGTGGGATCCTTCTTCATTTTGCTGATGGATTCGGGGAGACAGCTTTACAACAATATTAAAAATAATAAAATATATTAGTTAGGGAACATGGGTCGAAGCAGGAGTTTCTTTCCAATACTTTTCCTAGACATTACATATAGAGCTCTGCCTTTTTAATACAGTCATGACCACTAAATTCTGCCCGAGGTGTGTTTTCCAATATGTAGTAAAAAAAAAAACCCAGAAAATATTGGGGTGCTGTAAGATTCAGAAAGTATAATACAAGGGGAAGGCCGGAGCCAGCTGGTTGTTCCCCCAGCGCGACCATGCCCAGGCAGAGCTGCTGGGCTGGGGTGTCCAGGGGACGATGCTCCCATACAAGCTGCTTCTCTTACCCCCCCCGTGGCTGGGAAGGCCCACGAGGCGAACAGCCTCCCTCCGTAAACTGTTCCTCCAAAGGATAAAATCAATTCTCGTGTACATCTTTGCTGTGCCGTGTGGTACAATCATCCTTATCTCCCACGACAGTGCGCCTTCTTGCCTGGCAAATAATTGATAATGCGCCTCGAGGGGATATCGGCCCCATCCAAGAAAGTGTTCCTGTTAAGTTCAGCGCGTACTGAAATACGTGCTGAGCTGAAGAATGTGCTCGGGGGTTGTCCTCCATCGCAGTGGGGTTCCTGGTGGCCTCAATGACTTCCTTGGGTGAGAGCAGAAGGGCCAGGAGCTGGGGAGCTTGGGGATGAGCCTTCAGGGGACCTCCTGCCCTAGCCAGGGCCGTGCTGGGGGCTGCAGATGTAGTGGGGTCCAGATTTCATTTGCTAACCCGTGGGGAGCAGGTGGGTTTTGGTGGAGCCCAAAGTTTTGTTTGCTGTGATTTTATGGTTCTGAGCTGCTTTAAATGTCAACAGGAATTCAAGGTGTGCCCTTTTTTTTTTTTCCCCCCCAGTATAACCGTGATAAAATCCTACGATGTACTTGTAAAGCATTAGTTGTAAAAGGAAATCAGCTTTAATAGCAAGTAGGTAGTAGTAAAGTGCTTTCAAATGTTAGTATTTAGGTGGGGTTTTTTCTCACTTAGTTACAATCCTGTGCTGCAGGGAAGTGAGGGTGTTTATCTTGGGGAAATGAGTGGGATTTGCAGGCATTCAGCACCTCCCGAGACCTTCCAGGGTTATTCTCTCACTCAAATATTTCCATATTGCCATCCTTTCTGCACGGAGCAGAATTGGTCTCAAAATTCCTCAGAGCGATGAGAGAGCACAGGGGGCTCTGCGTACGGACTGGGACAGGGAATGAAAGGGAAAAGAAGTGAAGCAAGAAATGAGGATGACAAAAGCAGGAGCCCTGTATGGGCTGTGAATGTGCTGCAGAAGAGCTGGAAACGTGGTGGTGGTTGGGCTTCCTCTCCACGCTGAGGTTTCCTTTGTTTGATCTTCACAGTGGAAGAGGGTTAGGGGTCCCAGAGCAGGGACATGGCCCGGAGCAGTGATAGGAAGGGAGAAAGTTATCAAATATCCAGAATCCTTGGCAGAAACGTTTCATAGGCTGAGCTGTGTCCATTTTCGGTCTCCAGAAGGGATGACCTTGCAACAGGGTCGCTGAACAGACGGTTCCAGCTGGGCTTGTGTGCTTGGCAAGCGCCCAGGAGCTATTTTAATAGGTCTTACAAGAGATGAGGCCTTGGCAAGACCTGTGGGTTTTGGCATGAGCTCACCATCTTTTTTCCTTTAGTAGCTAGCAAGCATCACTCGCGCTGTGGAAGAGCCCCTGGGGCCATGCGTGGTGGGGCTCACAGGGCTCGGGGACAACCCAGGGACAATGCACGTGCTTCTCTTTCTGCTGGTGTGCATCAGCACAAACGGTATCACTCACTGCCCTTGGCTTGAAGGTTTTGCGCCTTTTATCCCTTTGAATGAAGACCCCGGAGATGTCCAGGTGGATTTAAAGGATTAAAACCATCCTTCACCCCAGGCCAGGGCTCTGGGTGCTCCCTGGGTGGTCACAGTTCCCACCACAGCCCATCTGTGGAGTTTGTAGGAGGAACAGAGGCAGCTGCCAGCCATTTTTGGCACTTTGTGCTTGGCCAAAGGTTGCTTTGGGGAGGTTCTTTAAGTCAAGCTGGGCTCTCACAGAAGACTCCCACGTTGCCTTCATGGAAAGAGAATTAGGGCTGGGCTGGACCTTCTGTGGGTTGTTCTCCCTTCTTGCTGCAAATGAATGACTTGAGATGACAAGAGCTACAGGTGGACGTGGAGATGAGGATTTACCCAGGCTCCCGCCCCAGCAAAGCACTCCTGTCTTGCCAGCTTGCTCATCTGGAGGAACACCACCGAACGGGGAACGCTGTTAAGCCGAGTGAACGGCTGCCACTGTCCTCCCCGGCACAGAAACTCCTCTGATGCCATCTCGAGCCTCCTCTGGGATCTACACAAAACCTCCAGCAGATCTCAGAAATGCCAGCAGCAAAGCAGAGCGGCATGCAGAAAGCCTTATGGATATCTTGCTTGTAAGATTGGTAGCACTTTCTGTCCAGCATGATAGGAAGGACTAATATTAGTGGTTAACGCCAGAGTAATTTAATTCCTACAAGTGTGTCACAAACGGGGTATTTTATTTTCCACTCAGAATCGCTCATAATTAATGTAAAAACACAAGTTTAGAAGGTACCAGTGGCACACGGACAGTTAGTCTGACTCAACCCCTCTTGCTTCCCGAAAGCCGAATCCCAGTGCTTGCTTTGATGCGTTACCTTTTTATTTTTTGAGGGAAGCTTCCAGTCTAAACCATAGGGCTGGCAGTTGTCGTTGTGTGCAGTAAAACCCAGTTTGCACCCCACAGCGCTGGTGCGTTGTTGGCAGCCCCGCTGCTGGTCTCGTGGTGGTCTCAGGCAGCAGTGTGTCAGGCTGTCCCCGTGCCAGGGCTGTCGCTGCTGGTCTGCAGGCTCATCTTTTGGCCTTGATTTTTCTATCTCATCTTCCAAAATATCTTTCCAGCCTCTGAATCCCTTGGGGTGATTTGAAGTCCGAGCGGCCTCCTACCCAGATGGCTACTATCAGAGGCTCTCCCATGTGCCCTCCTGTAAAGCATCGTTCTCCTTGGTTTTATTTATTTTATCTTTTTTAAAAAAACCAAAACAATGAAAGCTGTCCATTTCCTGGAGCAGCTTATTTGTTTTTTACTGCTGTAGTTTGTTTCCATTTGGAAAGAAGGGAAAAAAGAAAAGGATAAAGAGGATAGGGAGGGACCCAAAGGAGAGCATGGGATGTCGTCCCTCCTGCGTGATGCCGTGTGGCTGGGATGTGTGTCTCGGGGGGAAAGTCACATGTATGGAACATAAAGAATACATACAGTAGCTGAAGTGGCAGCACTGGAGAGAAAGTATTTTCTCAGGTTGCTGGATCATATCAAGGAAACCATCCGCTAAGCAATACAAATACAATTTGGTTTTAGCACTAGGCTTGGTATGGAGTATGTTTGAGGAGAATTTATTGGAATTTTTGCTACCTTCTCCATACTGTTTTTAATGGGAGCTTCAAAGCTCAGCCTTGGGCAGTGGGATGGTTTGAGAGTCCTCGTGGTGTCTGAATCATAACCACAACACAAACCCTAACTGACTTTTTCCCCTTTTTTTTCTCATCCCTCTCTTTTAAAAAAAAAAAAAAGACTACAAGAAACAGAGCTCCTCTGAGCAAACATTTTTTCTTCCAGGTGCTTCTTTTAGCTTTCTTGGTAGCTTCCCTCACCACCCCATATGGCCTCTCCCATCTGCTCTGCCATCCCTCTCACGTGCCCTGGCAGCTCCCACTGCCTCCCCACAGACTTGCCATCCTGTCCGTCCGTCCGTCTGTCCCCTGCTCCCCACTCCTGCTTCTCCGGGTCCCCGACTGGCCCTCAGGGCCAGCACATCCCTTGGGCACCCCCCATCTCCCATCACCTTGCGTGGCCATTGGGAATTTCACCCTAAGACCTTGCTTGGGTCCTCTTGAAGTGGCTCCTCTTAAACCCACTTGTGAGCTGGGGTGGAAGGTCGCAGGTTGGTGTTTGTAGACACAGATTTACCCACCTGGCAGCCTGGGAATAACCAAAACACAACGATTTGATAGGGCAGGTACACAGCAGAGGCTACCTATTATTATTATATTACTTTTTTACTGTATTACACCAGTTTACATACTTGCAGCTGTATCTAGAGTGCTCCTGGATGAGATTTAGTTCAGTCCAGAGATTATTTCATAGGAGTGCTACAGAGATTTTGCAAAGCTTGTGCTTGGCTTTCATGACCTTGTAGTTGGCTTTGCTGCCCCAAGACTGCATCCCTGTGGCATCTCAGAGGGTTACGAGCATCTCAGTGCTTTAATTGAGGGTATGCAAAAGGAGGTGAAGAAGTTTATTTGTTTCTGGTGTGTGTCTACAGAAATTCAAATAAGAGTAAGAAAATACCATGTATATACCTATACCTTGTATAAAAATCCTCCCTGTGTTTTTACTGAGCGTGTATTTGTGGCTGCTGTCTGCTTCTGTAGTTCAGCTGGGGACTGTAATCACAGCATTTGTATCAGCTAATAAGGATATCATTTTATATGGGAATTTCCTATGAATTTTTAAAAATACATTCTTACAGGAAGCCCTGAAAAGTTATCTGAAAAGGGAACTGGCAAAAAGCCAGCTCGTAGGTGCTGATGGGAGGAAATGTGCTGGAGGGGTCAGGAATTTGCACAAGCTCTTCCCGACAGCAGGTACGAATTTTTTCCTTTCCATTAGGGACCCTGCCCCTCACGGAGGGGGAAGGACCTTGCTGCCTCTTTTTTCCATCTTTCTGGAGCTCGGGAGTTTCTCTGAAGTGTGATTTCCCTCGCTGGAGGGGATTGTCGTGGGTCTGCGGCTTTTCCCAGCGGGCTGGAAGTCACCTCCGCTTTGCCATCATCCCCCTTCCCCGCGGCAGCCCTGGCTGCGAGCGTGGAGCCCGTCAGCTCCAGCTGCGTTACGGACATCAGTTCAAACACCCAGATTTCCTCCAAACGAGAAGATTTCACAGTCTTTTCCCGGTAGGATCCTGGCAGTCTCAATGATGCTTTACTTTACAAAAACCCCACACCATGATTACTTATAAAAAAGGGATTTGATGTCCCTTTCTAAGCTGGCAATACATTTGCGTGGCTTCTGTCTGTCCAGTACCAAGTGCCTCCAGAGTATTTACAGTTAGAAGTAACAGTAAATATCTGTTTTTCCCTGACTGCGAGATAAAGACTGTGTTTTATTTCATTTTTGCCTATGCATTTATTATGAGAAGCATTTATTAACAGGAAAAGTTAAGTGAAAGAAAGAAAGAGCATCACTTGTGAGAACGCTGCAGTAGAGGAGGGTGGTCCTGCAGCATTTGCAGTGCTTTCCAAAACCGTCCCTGGCTGCACAGAAACTTTGTTCCATGGCAACTCGTGCCTTTCCGCTTGTAAGAGTTACTGCTACGGCTGGGAGACACCACCCCATTGCTATCTGTGACCCACAGAGAGGGCTCCCCAGAGGTTTCCCCTCCGTGCACCCTTGAAGCAGGATCAGTGCTGGTTTACAGCCTGTGGAGAGGGTGGCCCAGAGCCTTCGAGGAGCGGGGACCCCTGAGCCACCTTGGAAAGGCACTGTGGGACCCCGTGTTTCCGGCTTGTAAAGCAGAGGTGATGGCTGGGATAGTAAAGCTCTGGAAGATTTGGAGGCCTCAAGCAATGGCAATGTAAGTCTAAGACAAGTATGTGCTTAAATCCCCTTGTCTTGTACTCGGAGACTGGATTTTAAGGAGGCTGGCAGGTCTTTTGATGTTTTTATTACAAGTCAGTACCAGCTTTGGATAATAAACCTTTGTTCTCCTTATTCCTGACCCCATCCTTCCATTCCAGGACTTTCCCGGGCTGACAGGGTCAGCAGGACCTTGTCTCTTGGAGGGCTGGGTGTGCCAATGAATTGCTGCCCGTTTCCTTGGACCAGCTCTGGGTGGTTCAGACCCCCCGAATCTGCAGAGGGGAGGGGTGATGCTGTTTGTACCAGCGGGATGGCGATGGAGAAGCTCAGGTCTGCACAGGTTAACCTTGTTTCTGGCAGATTTCCCCATGTGCTGCATTTCTCCCAGGTGAAGGATTGTAACCAGTAGCACCAGTGCACAAGCAGCGCTCTGGACTGGTTTTGGCTTCCATGGCTGAAAATCAGGTTGGTGGATCCAAGGTAGTTTGTACAGAGGCTACCTAGATCCCTCTGTTAATTATCTGGCACCACTCTTTCACCAGGGAATGGCAAATAGTAAGATGCAGCACTAACAGTATTAAATTGGGAGTGAGATTCAGATTTTTTTCCTTATTTCTTGGATGAGGAGGGTCTCTAAGCTGTTGCTGCAGCTGGCAATGACAGTGGCAACTGCAAAGAGAAAAAAACAACTGCTCCAAGCCATGAGATGCTGCAAGCTCTGGAGAGGGGGCATTGCTCCTTCACCATGTCCCGCAGCAGCACTTCCCTGGAGCGTGGGATTGGGGTGAGGATGATACGGAGCCACTTTTACCTATTTGGGACAAACTGGGCAAGACCAGATGATAGGCATCTCCAAGAAGATGTGAATCCCGCCAGCAAGAGAGTGTCATTTCTGATGCTGAAAACCAGTTGATTTACGCATCAAGAAAGACTTTGGCCCTTCGTTTCCGGGTGCTAGGTGAGATCAGCCCAGCCTTGCTTTCCCCCGGTGCTTTGTCTTGGTTTTCGTGGTGCTGCCTCCGTTGCTAAAGCCTCTCTGCCCGTTTCTGGAGCCTCGTTCAATATACTCCGCATGGAAAGGCATGTTTCATTTTTAAGTTTAAAAAAAAAAAAAACCCACAAAAAAAAAAAAACCCAAACAAACATAAAACGCAGCATGGCACAGATTAAATCCATTTGAGACAACTCGAAAAAAACCCCCGCCGTATGTGCAAGTCAATAGGAGGAGGGGAGTGGAAGGGGGGAAAAAGCAACTGTGACATATACAAACCCTTTAGTGTGCATAGCATAAGATTTTTTGGCTGGCACTCACATGATTTTATTCAAGGGCTGGGAAAGAACTACGATTAGTTAAAGGCTTCGGCAAAGTCTGGAGGGAGTGCTCGGAAGAGTTGGGAGCCGCGCAGAGGTGACTGTAACTCCTCTCGCAATTTCAGACTATTCTTCTGTGGCTCAGGACAAAAGCCTTTTCTTTTCCCTCCGTGTTTCAAAGAGACATTTGTCTTGAGATGTTGCAGCTGTGGGCCGCGGGATTGCTTGTTTGAAGATACCCCCTCGTAGACGAAAAGGAGAGGCAACGCACTGAAAAGTGGTAGTATTTTATCGTGTGTGGGTTCCCCCCCCTCCTCCTCCCTCCCTCCTCCTCCACTGCCATGTGTGGTTTTTAATAAGAAGAAGAATGTGGAGGCAACATTTTCCAGGCAAGGGGAAATTTCCTGTTTCTTTTCTGTTTGTTTAATAAAGTGTGTAGTTGACTGTAAAACTGTAGCTACTTTGTTGTGAACGGGTAATTCAGGCGAGTGGCAGGATCGCTTCTTGATGCACTTTTATATACTGCAAGTGAACATGTTTAAAGCTTTTTTTTCTTTTTTTTTTTTTTCTTAATGCTGTGCGGCGTAGGCAACTGAGATTAATAAGAATTAGGCAAATGGCTTCTGCTTTTGTTTCTGTGAGATAGTACCAGCCGTCTTGCGGTCACACAAAGGCTGCCATTTAGCAGGGAGCACTCCCTAATTCTCTTGGCAGGGGTGCCATTGGGATCGGATACAAGTGGGTGGCAAAGGGGAGGAGCGGCAGGAGAGGACAAGCAGGCTTTGTGTATTAAAAATGAAACAAAAGCACTTTATACGCGGGGCTGCGTGCAACAAGCGGCGCTGCCTGTGAGCCGGGGTGGAGTTTGAGTTCTCACTGTGACTGCAAAACATTTCTTTTTCTTTTTTTTTTTTCCTATTTTTTTTTCCATAAACCCTTCTTCCTCTCCCTCTTCCTTACCCAAGCTCTCCCTGCAATGCCGGCGAGGGTCCGCGGGCAGCTGAAAACGCCTTAAAAAAAATACAGATTGAATAATATTTACCGCAACTTTGCAGGAACGGCTGAGGCTTTATCGGCAAAATCAGCTTCAGATGGTTGGGGGAGCCCCCGAATTTGGGAGGCTGGTGGGAAGGAGAGCTGATCCCACCCCAGCCCCAAGGGGAACTGGTCCCCTGGCTCCTGGTCCACACCAGGCAGCGGGGGGCTCGTTTTCCAAAGCATCGTAGCCCTCGGTGGAGTGAGCCCGGTGGTTTTGCAACGTGTGGCAGAGTGAAAGGGTTAATGGTTGTGATGTTTTATCAGAATTTGGGGGGGGAGTGTCTGGCTGTTTAATTACTTTCTGATCCGTGGCATACCTCGTTCTTAATGAAGCAGTCGCACGCAGAACAAACGGGCTGTATGAGCTTGGGTAAAAGGAATATCGTACTGAGTTTAGCTTGGTTTTGTCAGCCCAAGTGTATTGGTTTGAACGTTTTTGTGCAGGGGGTAGGAACCAGGACGGTGAAGAATAGACGCAGGGTGGTGGAGAGGCAGCGAGAGAGGCGGGCGAGGAAAATATACCGCCGTTTAAGTGGCAAACCTGCCAATGGTTTTTATTAAAACGTAATTTCCATACATTATGCACTTCATCTCGTATTGATTTGCTTCAAAACTTTCCTTGTCAGGCTGAAGTAAATTCCCTCGTTGAAGTGGGAGAAATGAGAGACATTCCTCCAACTACCTCGGGGTTTCCAGCCAGCATTCACCCTCGGCGACTGCACTTTTGTGTGCGGGCGAGGGTGACGTGCCTAAGAAGCCTGTGTCATCATGCACAATTACATCCCTAATCCCGAGCAAAGACACAGATGCTGTTTAAAAAAAAAAAAAAAAAAAAGCTATGTTTCGTTTGACTTTCAAAGAAGCTTATGTAATGGCAGCAGAATAAAACCGTTATTTTGGGGCTCGGATTAAATGTCAAAGTTTCAGATAACCCGTGGTTTCATCTTCCATGTGCCGCACTTGCAGGAAGCCACCACCGGCCTCCGTGTGCCCACTGCTCTGCCTGAGGATGGTCCCAGTTCCCGGTGGGCACCAAGCTCCGAGCTCAGCTTGCCCAGACAGAGGCATATGGCTGCGCAGCATGGGGATGGTGCTGGTGGCCACCGGGGCTGGGACCACCACGGCCACCTCACCCCTGCATCACATTCCTTTTTATTTACGGTTGCGGCGTGAGGCTGATGGGTGATGCTCTAAGCCTTGGAGATCATACACATTAGCGAGCATTTAAGTCAGTGTTATAATTCACTCACTTGTTAACCTGAGAAAATAATCTAGCTGCGGGATAGAGCTTCGCATGAGGATTGTGTAAGTGCTCTGAGATTTGTACATGTTTTTATTCTCGCTTATCTGCTTATGGCAAGCTTCTTTTAGTTATCCAAATCGTTTCGGCACTCTACCCTGCCTACTGACACAGTTGCACTTCCATCTGGATGAAATGCGTGCAAATGTAATGTATTGCTCCCAGTACGTGCTAATGGAGATCTTGGTAGGAAAGACGGAGAGAAGGACCTGTTCCAAAAAACATTCACATGTAATGCTGAAAATCTTCAGTCAGGTCTGCTGGGTTGGTTGGTTCTTCATTTCTTAAAGTAGATTCAATAAAACCCCCTCTGTTGAACCTACCTGTTTCCATGGGGTTAATTTTTCGCATACAAAACAAATGTAACTGTGTGCTGTCCCACGTTTCATACGCAGCAGTGTAGATCCCTCCCCAAGGGGATGCTCTTGGTGTTGGCACGCTCTGGAAGGCATCACTTTGGCCCATAGTGCCCGTGTCTGTCACACATGCATCAGCTGGTGGAGATCTTGCTAATGCTTTACCTGACAGCAATCTGGACAAAAAGGCACTCTTAATTTTCCCTTAAAAAAACCCAAATAAATAAAAATCAGTGCGTTGCTCTTCTCAGTAGGTATCTTTCCCTCACTGTCATTTTTCTGGGGCGTGGGGCTGCAGTGACACAATTCCTGGCGTTGACCGCAGTCCAGAGGGCTGGAGCGGTACCCAGCCCTGTGTGTGAGGGCCAGCCTCCCGCTCTCGGCTTTGGTCCGAATTACTCAAATAGTGCCAGAGACAGGCATCCTGCGGGGATAGACCGGGTTTGGTTTTACAGAGTAAGCTGAGCTTCGCCGTTCCCACCTTGAAGCCTTTTGGTAGTTGGTAACATAACGATGTGTGCCTGGATGCTAAAGAGATCTTCGGTGTCCTGCTCTTCCTGTGCTTTTCATAGAATCATAGAATAGTTTGAGTTGGAAGGGACCTTCAAAGGCCATCTAGTCCACCCCCCCTGCCATGAACAGGGACATCTTCAACTAGATCAGGTTGCTCAGAGCCCCGTCCTACCTGGCCTTGAATGTTTCTGGGCATGGGGCATTTCCCACCTCTCTGGACAACCTGGGCCAGTGTCTCACCACCCTCAGCATAAAAAATTTCTTCCTTATATCTAGTCTATATCTAGTCTATATCTTTTGGTTTCAAACCAATCCGTTTTTTTTAGTGGAAGTCTGTTCAGACTTGTCTTTCTGAGGTGGTCAAAATGGTAAAGTCATTCCTTAAAAAAAACAGACCTAGTGCCAGCGTACGTCTGTGGAACAGAATCCTGGCCCTCCTGCCGGCAGGGGAAAAAATTACTGCTGGCTGGGTTTAGCTCCTAAGATGCTGAATAAAACGGTGGAAGAGGCTGGTAGCTCTGGCTCAGGTGGTTTGCTTGAAACGGAGCCTGTGTCGGTGAGGAACGGTGCAGCAGACACAACCACAAAGTCACAGGTGGATGAAATGGTGTTGTCTACCCTTGTCCTGGGAGCAAGACTCACTGGGTTTTTTTCTCCTTGCGGCAAAACCTCAGTCGTACTCCCAGAGAGAAAAACAAACTTTGTGCTAAACTTCACATTGCGTTGCCGTCATCCCCCAAAATTTGTTGTACGTGCTGAAACCATGTGCCGCTGCCTCTCACCCGACACAGGAACCATGTGCAGGTACCGCCGCAGGACCTTCCCGCTGCCACCGGTGTAAAAACCGCTCTCCTTCTGCTTGCAGGTATTCGCCCTCAAATCATGAACGGCCCCATGCACCCCCGGCCCCTGGTGGCCCTGCTGGACGGGAGGGACTGTACGGTGGAGATGCCCATTTTGAAGGACTTGGCGACGGTTGCATTCTGTGACGCACAATCAACTCAGGAGATTCACGAGAAGGTAACGTGAGCTGTGATGGGGCAGGTGGGTCGGGCTGGGGGATGCTGTGCCCTGCCTTCCTTTTCCAGTTCTTCTTGAAGACAGGCTGAGAGAGTTGGGGGGGTTCAGGCTGGAGAACAGAAGGCTCCAGGGAGACCTTAGAGCCTCTTCCAGTCCCTCAAGGGGCTACCAGAGAGATGGAGAGGGACTGTATACGAGGGAGTGGAGCAGTAAAACAAGGGGTAATGGTTTTACACTGAAAGAGGCGAGATTTAGATGAGACATGAGGAAGAAATTCTTTGCTGTGAGGGTGGTGAGACCCTGGCCCAGGTTGCCCAGAGAAGCTGTGGCTGCCCCATCCCT
>JAOXJK010000002.1:36295816-36317837 GCA_025774025.1 Xenus cinereus | reverse complement strand
GGGTTCAAGGCCAGGCTGGATGGGGCTTTGAGCAACCTGGTCTGGTGGGAGGTGTCCCTGCCCAGGGCAGGGGGTGGACCTCGATGAGCTTTAAGGTCCCTTCCAACCTGAACCATTCCATGATTCCTAAGCAAAAAATGTGCAAAGCTGCACTTTGCGTGGATCAGCAGATAACATCGACAGAAGTCACTGCAGATTAAAATCCAGTGAGGCAGTTTTAGAAGCCAGAGGTTCTTTTGGGGAAAAAACAAAAAGTCACCTTATCTCTGGGCATCAGGTTTTTTACATCAGTATTATTAACGCTTCCATTTTTTTGAAGTCCTCTCGGTGCAGCAGTAACAGGACCCTGCACCTCCCCGGGTTGCGGCGCAGTCGCTGTGTCTTTGCAAACAGCACCCCGCGCTGCAGCCGCTGGGTCTCCTCGGGTGCTGGCTGCACCCAGCAGTGAGAGGGTGAGGTTTGGGCAGCGTGCAGGCAGACCCAGGCAGTGGCGATGGCTGTTCCTGCTTGGAAGCTCAACCACTTGTAAATACTTGTTTTAAAATTATTCTTGGTGCGCATTTAGATAACTCAGATGCGGTTTGAAGGGGTCAGAATTCAATTCTAAGATGTGGGAAAGAGAATTGCAAATAGCATCAGTGATAATCTATACAGGGCTTCAAATATTAAATGTGGGGCAAGGAGGACAGAGGTTTTTGTGAGATATTGATAAATGATAGATGAGCCAGTCTTGGAGAATTAGGATAGGTCTTGGCTTTCCAGAGCACCAAAGTAGCTTATGGTGAGCACCGATGAAGGTTGAATCTCCACTGAAGAGGACGGAGTGACTGTACAGCCTCACACAAGTCTTTTTACATCCTCTTGAAAACATACAGGAAAGGTTAATGTGAACAGTGGGACAGGTATTTGTACTCCAGCATACAAAAGAAGGTCGAGAAGTTAGAGTGACACACAGTTGTGTTCAAAAACAATAGACACTACCGTAAAACCTAATTCCTTTTGAAAAGCAGCATTACTGCTGGCTGGAAGCAGAGGGATTAACAGATAACCACCTGGAAAAGGGTCCGGGTGAGCGACTGGGTCAGTCTTCCTCTGCACTCTCTCCCCAGGCGTAACATCATAATTTTCAGATATTCACCCGCTCTGTTCCCAAAGGGAATGGCCTGGGTGTTGGTGGGTCACCTCCCTGAGGGTGTTGGTGACACCTGGAAGTGTCGACTTGCACCGTGCCGGGGTCAGCCAGCCAGCGGTAAAAATTTCCTGTGTAATATTCCTGATTCAGGAGCTGCAGGCATCCCCCCTGGGTGTCCCAGGGGCTTCTGACATCTCTGTTCTGTTCCAGGTATTAAATGAAGCTGTTGGGGCGATGATGTACCACACCATCACGCTGACTCGAGAAGATCTAGAGAAGTTCAAGGCCTTACGGGTCATTGTTCGAATAGGCAGTGGCTACGACAATATTGACATCAAAGCCGCGGGGGAGCTTGGTAGGTTTCAGCTCTGCACCCCAATTCCCTCCCTCATCCCCCCAGGTCTTTAAAACCAGCACAAGTACCTGCTGCCTCCCATGGGAATGGGGAGTTGCCTCCCCAAAGGGGGAGATTGATTCAGCCCCTGAAATTACAAGGTCCAGTTGACATTTTTGCATGTAGAGAGTATTTTGACAAAAAAACTTGACCATGAAGGAAAGAAAATGGTGCGGTTTTAGAAGGCAGCTTTTAGGCTGTGTTAAAACTACCCAGTCTGAGTCCCTCGTTCCCACGCTGTCCCTAGTTCCAGGTACCCCCTTTACCGACGGATATTTGTATGGCTGTTCTGATTCTGCCACAGGAGAGTTGATGTAGCTTTAGAAAAATTGGAGGAAGGGTATTTTATTATATTTTGTTAAGCCAGATTAGTCTCTTGATCTGATCTAGTGCTCAGAGTCGTGCCCACACCTCTGGGAAGGTGATGGATGGAAGGAATCGTGTGTTGGGTTGTTGCTGTCTCCTTTGCCATCTCATGGCAAAGGTGCCCAGGAACCGGAAAAAAGAGATTTACTGGGGGGGGCCATGTGACATGAGCTGCCAGAATTTTCAGAAATAAGCCCCTGTGTTCAGCTGTGGGATTTTTCCGCGCACCGGTGTTCGGGGGGTGCATGCTAGGGCACCCAGTTTCCATGCTGGTCACAGAGACCCTTGGCAATCTGCACACCCCCGACTGGGAGGGCTTAATTGTATCTGTGATTTTAGCAGCTGAGTTACAAACGGGTTTGATCATCTGCTCCCAAGATTCAGTCTATCAGGCAGCCCTACAATAGTGTTTAGGATACGTTGTATTAAAGGTTATCTCTGGGGAAGTGAAGAATAACAGCCTTTTCACGTGAGCCATTTTATGAGGATAATTGCGATAAGAGAGTTTCGAATAGTCATTCCTAAAAAAGCAATTCTCAATATAGTGAATTATTTTTTTTTCAAGAGGAGAACAGTGTCTTCTCAGTGTAATGGTTTCTTCATGTTTTTAACTCTTATTGTTATTATCCGTTATAACAATGTTCTGAGGCTTTGAACATCAAAAAAGGAAAAATATAACGAATAAAGTAATGGGATACTGCAGTATAATCCCTCTTCTTATACTTGGCAAATTGGGTGGCCAAATGATGTGGTTTCGAGTAGAAAATGTAATGACTACCCACAAATGTAGCGTAAAGTTTAATTGGTATTGCTTTCCATAAGGTAGTTTTTAAACCGCAGAGTCAATAAATGACCAGTCTCTAAACACGGTGCCTGGCCATGCACTAGTGGCCACCTGCACCTTGCTGGCAGGGCTGGTGGGACCAGTTTTGACCCATTAGAAGACAACCCCAGCACCAGATGTTGCCGTTGTACCATCTGCTGTGGGTATTTAACCCCCGGTGCTGGCAGCTCCAGCGTCTGTGGGCACAAGAGTAAATAACAGCGCAAGAAGCTCATATAAGCAAGGGGTCGGTCAGAAGAGGGACAAGTTGGTGATGGGGACCCTGCTCCTCCTCCTTCTTGTCTCTTCTCTTCCCCCATGGACAACCATGGCCTCTGCCTACAGATGGGCAGGAGCAGTTGCCTGATACTTAAAATTCTTGGGAACACCTTGGTCTCCTTGGGAATCCCTCCCTCTCCCTTCATTAGGGGCTTGGGGAGGCGGTCACCGTGGTTTCTGGGCTGCACCCACATCCCCGAGGTAAATCAGAAGTTCCTTCTGTGGAAGAGATGGAGAATGTCAAATGAGCCAGTGTCAGCTTTAGGAGGTCACGGGAACCAGAGCATCGTGCCCCTGTCACCTGAAAGGCAGAGGAGGTAGACAGTGTTTTCAGGGAGCAGCTGGTGGTGGGTTTTTTCCTCCCTGTAGGGTCAGTCAGTTTTTTCCCAGTTTCTGTAGGTCTTCCAGACAGCCACAGGGTGGAAAACAGCTTTAAAACCAGGTTTCTGGGAGCAGGGAGGTTGGCAGGGGGATGGGAAACACATTTTCAATTTTGAACCGAATCAGTGTCTCTTACGGTAGAAGGGGATTTTCTGAATATCTTCTTCTCTCTTTCTCTCCTACTTTTTCGTGGTTTCTACTCAAAGGTCCCAGTCTGGTAAAGAACTTAAATACACATCCATCTTTACATGTGTGTTTAAATTGCTTTGAATGTGGTGGGATTTAAGCATGTGCTTGACTGCTCTGTTGAATAGACGTGAAATGAAGCACACCCTTAACACGCGTTTCTGAGCCAGAGCCTGGATGGGCCAACGACTGGGGAGGCTTTTTCCGTAAATTTAATGCTTGCAGCTCCAAGGGGGGGACACGGTGGTTTAAAATGAACCTTTTGTGGCAAGGGAACAAAAGGTCTGCTATCGAGACACCGCACCAGGGCAGGCAGAAGGTGTGCAGCAATGATGGGGCTGGGGGAGAAGAGCTGCTCCAACACAGCCATGCCCCCATCCTGTCCCAAATTTTGAGAAAACCTCCACATTTTGTGGCAGGTTCCTCCTGCAGGAGCGTGGGTGGGTGTTTATGTTGGGTGGAGGCTTCCCAGAGGGTGTTTTGAGTCCATCGTTTTGGCACTTGGTGGAAGGAGAAGGTGGCCCTGCCCCACCAACCTGGTGCACCCTCCTGTTATGGGTCCCTAAATAATTTAATGGTTGAGCAGTCTCATGGTGGAAATCTGCCAGCGCGATTTAAGGTAGATTAAACCAAATGAGAATAAGCCTTTCTATTGCAAAACAAACCTTTGCTGCTGGGGTTACTCCTGCATCACAATCACACTCGAAATCTGCACTTGTCCTTTCTTCAGAGACACTGGGGACCCCTGGGGCATTACTGGTCATGGTGGTTTTTGCAGAGATTTCAGGCTGCTGTACCTAAACCATGCACATCCTTGGAAAACATTATTCCAAATGCTTACAAAAATGCTGGGCCAGTCGGGCGATGTGAGGGTAAAGATCTCCTGTGCTTTGCTGAGCTGCGGTTCATGCTTTGTGGTGTTGCCTCTGCAGGGATCGCCGTCTGCAACATCCCCTCAGCCGCCGTGGAGGAGACGGCCGACTCCACCGTCTGCCACGTCCTCAACCTCTACCGACGGAACACGTGGCTCTACCAGGCGCTGCGGGAAGGCACGAGGGTGCAGAGCGTGGAGCAGATCCGGGAGGTGGCCTCCGGTGCCGCCCGCATCCGGGGGGAGACGCTCGGCCTCATCGGCTTTGGTACGTTGGCGAGGGGCAAGCAGCCCACCAACAGTGGGTCAGCCTTCGAGGAAGACTCAGCACTGAGCGAGGACCTAAAATGAGCATTTTCAAAACCAGAACCACCACCGTGGATCAGTGTGAAGCAGGGAGAGCATCTTACGTTGATTTTTTGGGGAAGGAGCTAAATTTTCTGAGCCTCAGCTGAGTCCTTGGAGGGGTGCTGGTGAAACCTGGCGGTCTCCCAAGAGGGACCATACCTGGTAGGGCTGCTGTCTTCTGAAAATAGCCCATCCCAGAGCCATGGCTACACCAACCAGGCTCTTTCTGAGCCACTCTGCCCTACTTAGTGGCGGGGCTGCATGACACAAAAACTCTCTTCAATTAACTCATAGCAATAGAGTTTCAGCATCAGAGGCAGCATCAGCACCTTTCCCAGTGGCCCTCTTGGCTGTCCTTCTTGGGAGCAAAGTCCAGCCATCATAAGATGGGTCAAGAGGTGCATCTGGGCAGCAGAAACCCATCCAGCTCTTGGTGGCCAGACACACGCAAAGTGGCAGAAACGTGAGGAGAGGAGATTTGGCAAAGTGTCAGTTCAGGGAGCAGTTCTGGCCGCTGAAAGGTGGCTGCCAGCGAGGGACACGAATGTCACAGCAGCATTTCCACACGTGGATCCTGCACAGTCCTCGTGGGGACAGGTAGGGGGGGTCACCAGCGACGCCACAGCCATTCCTCCCCAGCACAGCGGCTGTACTAGCTCTTTGCTTCCAAGCCACGACAGTTGTCTTCCTCGTGCCCAATTAACCAGCCCTTCAGCGAGAGGCTGAAAAACCTGTCACAAGTAGCCTAAAAAAGGCGGTGCTTTTTTTTTTTTTTTGTTTTTCAGCTTTTCTTGGTAGACACAGCACCGCAGAGGATTGTTTCTCTGCAAAGTCCAGAGCTGCACAGCGGTAGGGCTGAGCCACACGTTGGGCCTTCCCCACCTGACCTGCGTGGCCACGGATGGTGCCACAGGAGCTGGCAGGTGTCTGATGGCCTCACGCTTCATTTTGTTTCATTTCTTTAAAATTTTAACCCAAGCAGCTCACGTTTGCTAAAGCCAAGCAGAGCCCTCCCTGTGCAAGGTGGCCTGGGTTTGCCCTCTGGCCAGTGTCCCCTCGGGGGCTGTTCTGGGAGCCCAGGAGGTCCAGGAGAGCCCTCCAGCAGTCTCTGGGCCACGCTGTGGGGGAAGAACAGACAACGGGTCGTGGGAATGAGTTAAATTAACCCCCTTTTCCTTCGCACACAGGTCGCACAGCGCAGGCTGTCGCGGTCCGAGCCAAGGCGTTCGGCTTCAACGTGATATTTTATGACCCGTACCTGCAGGACGGGATAGAGAGGTCCCTGGGAGTCCAGCGGGTCTACACGCTCCAGGACCTGCTCTACCAGAGCGACTGCGTCTCGTTGCACTGTAACCTTAACGAACATAACCACCACCTCATCAACGACTTCACGATTAAGCAGGTAATTTGCCACGTGCACACAATGAAGAGTGTTCTGCTCTTCAGTGGGCAAACCCCACATGTTGGTGGTGGCCCTGGGTCCCTCTGCGGTCATGGTCACAGCGAGCCAGCACCTTCGAGGGCTACCTCGGAAATAGCTGGTGGCACCCCACAGCCCGTCTCTCTCCCCGTGGTGTGTGAAAAGCGAGGTGCAGTCCCGGCTGGAGGCGCCCCGTGGCACCCACTGCTGTGTCAGGGCAGGGGTAGGACCCTGTCACCGCACCGAGCTCACTGCCATCTCTCTGTCCCCGGCCAGATGAGGCAGGGAGCGTTCCTGGTGAACACGGCGCGTGGGGGACTGGTGGATGAGAAGGCCTTAACTCAAGCCCTGAAGGAGGGACGGATACGAGGGGCTGCGCTTGACGTGCACGAGTCTGAACCGTTTAGGTAAAGATCTGATTTTCTCTCGGGTTGTCGTCCGTAGTGGCACGGGGGGGACACAGACAACACCCACACGCCTTGTCACACAGGGCCAGCGCCAGGGGACAGTCCTGCTGGTTGGAGAAAAGCCCCGGCATCCTGCAGCATCCATCAGGGGTGGGCTGGCACCGGGGCTACAGGTGTTCAAAGGGACACTGGGAACTTAGACCAAGCAATTGGCCTGCATTTAAAAAAAAATTAAAATTAAAAAAAAGAATTTACTAGTCCACGAGAACAAATTTACTGCATTTTGTTGGGCATTTTTGCCCGCAGGCAGCTGCTGCAGCTGGGAAGGGGGCAGTTCTAAGTGGGAGTGTAGCTCCTCTCACCACAGGTTGGGGTAGTACTAGGAGGTTGCTTGTGTTTTCAGAAACAATTTTATATTAAAAAAAAAAGAAAGTGTACTCCTACAAAGGGGGAATCCCCCTGTTAACCCCCTCCTACCCTGTGCTGGGGGTGACCCACAGCCTGTCCCTGTGTCCCCGCTCTCTGCAGAGACACCCCCAGGCATTTATTCCTGTAGGAACATTATGAGCAACACCCCAGGAGGTTGGTTTTTCAGCCCTGTTGGCTCTTTTTTTTGGTGCATTTTCAGTTTGTGCCCTGCACTGGAGCCGTGCTGCCTCCCCAGTGGGTCCGTGGCCATTTGGGGCTGGCAGGACACTGTTTTGGCTCCTGCCAGCCCAGGTGCCACAGGCGAAGCGCTTGGGCCTGAGGGCTGGCCACAAGCCTTTTGCCATTCGTAACGTATTTAATTCTCATTTTAAACATTGATTAATCTGTCTTTATTTCCTCCCCGCTCCTAGTTTTGCTCAAGGCCCGTTGAAAGATGCTCCTAATTTAATCTGTACCCCGCACACCGCTTGGTACAGCGAGCAGGCGTCGCTAGAGATGAGAGAAGCTGCTGCTACTGAAATACGCCGTGCCATCACAGGTACCCGGCCCCACAGCTCACGCAGAGGGGCAGAGCTGGGGCCTCACCCCGTCCCTGTCCCTGTCCCTGCAGGAGCCGGGGAAAGGGGCTGAGAAAACCAAACTTGACTTCTCTGCATTTGGGCATGTTTTTGCTTGGGTGGAGGGGTTTTTTTTGTCACTTTTAGGTGGCTTTTTTAAAATCAATGGGGCCCGTGTGCAGCATGGCAAAGCCTAGTGTCCGTGACCGGGTAGAAAAGGACAGTGAAGCAGTAATTGCTGCCCCCTTTAATGGTGCTAACCCTAAAAATGGTGCCAAACCCAAATCCCAAAGCGGAGAAGCCACCTGTGGCCAACTCTTGCTGTAACTGAGCTCGCTCCAAGGGGGTGGTTGTGATACTCCAGCAAATGGCTGGTTCTCTTATCCTCAAAATTGCCCCCCTCGTTAACGTGGAAGGTGTAGCTTCACGTCTGGCTGCCCCCGCTTTGAAAGCAGTGAGATCCAGGAACAGCTTTCCTGAAAGCAGGAAGCTGGGCTCCAAACCCTGCACCTTGGGACAGCCAAAATGTTCTCTGGAAACAAGGGATACATGATTCTTCCCCCCATCCTTTACACAAACAAATATAGTGAAATGGAAAAATTGTAGCTTGTTTGAGGGAGATAAAGCTAGGACTCACCTGACACATCCTTGCCTTTATTACCCACTCCAGGGCGCATCCCAGAAAGCCTAAGAAACTGCGTGAATAAGGAATTCTTTGTCACAACGGCTCCGTGGTCAGTAATAGATCAGCAAGCAATTCATCCAGAGCTCAATGGTGCCACGTACAGGTAAGCCGGAGAAGAGGATCATCGCAGCGGGTTCCCCGGCAGAGGTGGGGGTTGGATTCCAGCTGTGACGTGAGCACGGAAGCCCAGGGACCATCTTCTGCCTGGCTCGGGGGGTGACTGCGAAGTCCCCCTCCTTGGGGACCGATAGGCACGCTGCTGGGATTCCTAACGCTGCTGGGATTCCTAACGCTGCTTGATTTAAGCTCAGGTTTGTAAAGCGTCCCCTTTAGAAAGCTTCATTCTGGTGGGCCAAAAGGCACTTGGGTGGCATCTCCCCAAGTGCCAGGACCCCCAGACCCCTAAACAAGGACATAACTTCCACACTGAAGCTTTGCTCTGTGCTTCTGTCTGTGCGCTGACGTCTTGGGCTGCCTGTGGGCGAACGAGCCGGGGTAAAAGCCCCCAGTACAGGCCCTGATTTCCACCTGAGAGGAGGGTTATTTATTGCTCCACTTCAGACAGCTTGACGCGCACCCATACGAGACATTAGGCATGAGGACAGCCTTCAGCGTGTCACCATTGCCCAAACCACTCAGAGATACCAAACAAACCTACTGGGGCACATCAGGTTGTGTTTTGGGGCAGGAGCGTGTCTGGCAGCAGAGCTTCTGAGAGGACGAGACCCTGAGGATGTGCCACAGCCCTGCAGGCTCACAACTCCCTCCAGGATACAGGCAGCGATTGCTCACTTTTTCCAGCAAAACACGTAGATTAAACCATCCAAACCTGGCGACAACCTCTCCCTTGCTCCCTCTCCTGACTGCTCTGAGGCGCGTGGGCGATGCCATGACCCTGGGGACAAGCCCTGGCTTCCCAGCTTGACCTCTGCATCGTGTTTCATCCTCGCTGAGCTCCTCAGGAGCTGTGTCCCTGTAAGCTGGGGTCACCTCCCCACCTTCCTGGGCAGATAGAACCTCCCTGTCCCCTCCCACCTCCCCCTCAGACGATGGCAGCAGCGGGTCACATCTCCCCTGTGAGACAGCTCAAGAAATTCTCTTTTCTGCTCCTTTCTCAAACTCAGTGTCATTTCTTAGAGTAGGTATAACTCACCCTGCTCTTATAAAGGAAGACAGATGAGATCCAGCCCCGTTTTTGCTCTCTGGTTACACACGGAAGATACATCTGACCTTCTGAAGGGGAAAAACTTACACGCTTGGTGTAGGTATTCAAAGGTTTTCACACGCAGGGATGATTAAGTCAGCATTGGCCTTTCAGAGAGCATTCAAGAGGATTCTTTACCCCATTTTTCAAAAGAGAAAGGCTTTTTTTATGACCCAGCAATTTGCCAGAAGCTTCAGAACAAGCCACAGTCCCGGTAGCGCAGTGGAGGATGTTTACCCAAGACCTGTGTCCAAGCTGTTCACCTCCCCAGGTTAGAGTTGGTACAGAATTACCCTGCAAAGGCCAGTCTAGAGCTGCAAGGGAAGAGCTGCAAAGAAAAGAGCCTGGCTATAAAAAAGAACAGGGAAAGAAAGAGAAGAGCAGAGAGAAATGGGCATCACGGATGCAAAACAGATGGAGTCCTGAGAGCACAGGACTCAGCAGCTGCTGTTCAGCTCAGGTACCGCTGCTGGGGTCCAGTGAATGAGCTGCAAAAAAAACCCCCAAACCTAGCTCCTGGAGAGGATGACACGGAATCACGGAATTGTCAGAGCTGGAAGGGACTTTACCTTTCGCTTGTAGTCGAGTGCTCCCTTTGGGCAAAGGCATTTGGTTCACATTAAAGGAAATTAACTTGTGCCCATCTATTAACGAGAGGCTGAGTCTGCCCCAACCTCCAGGCATCCAACACAGCTTTAGAGAAGCACTCGCAAAGCAAGGGACTTCCCTTCAAACAGCTTTTAAAAAAAGCCAAGGAATTAGGAAGAGAAAAAAACCCTTCAGTTTCAGGCATAAAGGTTTTAGTTAATTCATATTTTCTAGGAAATACAGTCTCTGAGCCGCGGGAATATGCTCAGTTTTCCCCACTGCGGGATCAGGGTCAGTTTCCTCCAGGGTCTGCGAACAGAAAAGCGACATTCTCCTGGTGAGAAGAGCCTGGGTAGTTTGCTGGAGTTTATTTATACCTGTTTTCTCCTCCCTCAGCTGATTTGGCAAAATTACGTGTCTCCTCGAGGAGCTAAAGCCCCAGGAAATGGTTACTGTAGGTCATGGTATCACAGCTCCAGTGTATACATACACTATTAAAAGTGTGGAGTTCAGGCAAACAATGCAGTAAAGGTTTAGAACCAATCTGACTTGGTAATTAATAGCAAATATTGACTCTATCGTCATCTTCCCATCTCTGTCACTGGAGTGTTTGGGGTTTTTACATGGATGAGAAAGGACTCTATCAATAAAACCTGGTTCTTCTCCCTTCAAAGGATAAACTCCTGAAGTAGTGCCAGGGCTCAGATGCTCTTCGTTAAGCACAACTAGTTCAGGGGTTAAAAACACACAAAAAACCCCCTCAAATACAGAAATAATTTTGTTGCTTGCAAAGTCTTTGCTTACACATCTCTGCTCTGAGCTTGGGCATTAAGCCTCCACCAGTGCGAGTCCCAAATAATTCCGAAGATTCCAGATTGCCACCGCTGTTAGAACCGCTCGGCACCCGACGCGGCGCCCAGCGGGGCAGGAAGGGACAGGGGTCGCGCACAGTAAATGAAAACCAGCAGTTTTGATCCACAGCAGCACCTGTTTAATGTTGAACTTCCCCTAAAAAAAATCCCAAACTCTGCTCTCGCAGAGAAGCAGAATCTCTCTGTGCCTGAACCTCTGCGGGCGATTGGCGTCTGTGACAAACCTGCTTCTCTCTGTCCCCTCTCCCAGGTACCCACCTGGGATGGTGAGCGTGGCACCGGGAGGAATTCCGGCAGCTATGGAGGGCATCATTCCCGGCGGCATCCCTGTCACTCACAACCTTCCCACGGTGGCACATCCTTCCCAAGCTCCATCTCCCAACCAGCCCACAAAACACGGGGACAACAGGGAACATCCCAACGAGCAATAGCAGATAATTTAAAAAAAAAAAAAAAATAAAATAAAATCATTCAATAAACTTGGGACCAAGAGACATTGGAAAAAAAAAAGAAGTTATACACGAACTTAAAAAAAAAAAAGAATTTGATACGAAATTTGTAATGTTGATTTTTGGAGAGACGCATCATTGGTGTTCCGGTGTTACCGACAAAGCGATAGCGGTCAAGACCGGGGAGAAGCCCTGAAGAAATCACCTGCTTAACTGAAGCGCTGAAAACTAGGGATGCGATACGTTAATGATCGACTTCTGTTATTGTGTGTTAAGTTTCCTTCATCTGTGCATCAATCACATGAATAAAAATAGATTCCCCCCCCCCCAATTCCTTGGGAAGGACAGGGCTCCGGCGCCTGTTTGCAAACCATTGCGGTCAGCAATTCTTACAGAGGTAACGTAAAAATGTGAGAGGAAACCATTATGTGGCTTCAGCCCTTTCCTTACTCTTGTATCTGGTTCCCTCTTCTAGGGGGAGGCATCAGTACTGGCTTAGAAATGGAAGAAAATAATAATACTACTCCTCCTTTTTGCAGTGTAACAGAAGTTCTCCTGCCAGGTTTAAATTCCAACCATTCCAGCCGGGAGCCGTGGGCCGGGGAGGGCAGAAAAGGGCTCCCGGCAACGAGAAAACAAACTGCCAGTCTCTTCTCTGCCCGATACACTGAATAAAGTAGCTGTGCATTCACCTCCGCCCTGCAATGATGCAAGAAAAAAATATAAATAAAAAAAAGGAAAAAGGAAAAAAAAAGAAAAAAAAAAGAAAAAAAAAGAAGAAAGTATTACGTTTCACACACTATTTGTACTCAAATATATTTTCTCAGTTTTAAATCTGCAGCTATTTTATCAAGTGGAAAAAGTCTTGAGCTGGAAAGGGTTCAAGAATAATGTTGCATTTCCTTATGTCTCAGGAAACACTTTTTATGGTAACTTGTCAGACTGTCTATGAACAAAACCCACTTTTTTAGACATTGATAAAAGTCTTCTTTTCTTCACGTGCTATTTTATACAAGAACACTTCAAAAAAAAAAAGTGTTATTAGATGTGACTGATTTTAACAAATCCTATTAGATTTGTATCAACTAGTTACATGTTATATTCATAGTCTTTTGTGAATCATCGCCTTTTTTTTGTTTTTGAGAAGATGGCCTGTTTTGAGCCTTTGTCTGGGTACATTCCTGTTTCTGTGACAAAAAAAAAAGAATGAAATCTTAAACTGTCCCAAACAGAAAAAAAAAAAAAAAACAAACCTACCACTGGCTATCAGAAGTATGTTTTGTTTTAGTGTGTTACCGTTACTGTATTTGTTTATTGTAAAGGTGGACATTTAGCGTTCAGTGCAGTTTTCAATAAAAAGTGATAAAATTTCTATAATTTCTGGAAGGTAAGAGCTCTCGCTGCATCTGCCCCAGGCTTTCCCTCGGGGCCGGGGAGAAGGCACAGTCAAGGCAGGGAAAGGCTGGGCTCACACTGTGCCTCTCCCGAGGTGTCACAGCGCAGAGAAGGGCCGCTTTCCCTCCAGCCTGAGGTGGGTACCTGGGGGACGCGCCGGTGGCACCGCCAGCAGGAGGATGATGGCACCTGGAGAGCGCGGGGACGCCGTCGGCCGAGGAGCTGCCCTGGGTTTCCTGCAGGAACGGGGCGGAATCGCGGCTCCAGGCGAGCACCAGGCAGGGCTACGGTTGCAGCGCTGGGAAAATTGGTTTCCTCTCCAGCCTTTGAGGTGGTGCCATCCATCAGCTCGCAACTTAGAACTTGTGAGTGTTTCAAATCAAGGGGACGCTCTACGCAGCAGCGGTGGGAAGAGAGCTGTTACGCTACGAAGGCAGCTACACCTCATACGACCTTTTTTGTACGTACTCAATAAACAAAGCACTAACAAATAAACGTTAACAAAAAGAAAGATGAACGTGTGCTCGAGAGGCGGCAGCAGCCTCAAGCCCCGCTGGAGAAAAAGCTCATTCTTTTATTTCCATCCTGTCGTTTCCCCAGGCGTTAGGTGGGGCAAAGAGCTTGTCTGGAAAGGGATTCAAAAAGGCTGAAACCAAAAAGGGTCCAGGTTATAAAACTCTGTATGTTGTTTGCTTTAAATTAAACGGAAAACTAAGTTACCAGCTTGTATAAAAGAGGTCACTTTTCACAGGGGAGCAACCACTCTGTCGGTGCAAATGGCACACCAGGGACCGTCCCTCACCCCCACGAGGCACCAGGAGGACAGAAGAGAAAGCGTTTGGGAAATACTGAAATGACAGTTAAAAACCGAGAGGAAAAAAACAACTGAATTGATGGTAAAGGTTTGGACTTTTAAAAATAAACCAGCTCTGGTACTTTGCTGTGTTTCTAGCTGAGCAGCCGCACCCCAGGCGCTCACAGGTACGTCCCGGTGTCACAGGACGCCCCCAGAGAAGGGCAAACGGGGGGCTCCATCCAGCCTCCCCCTCGAGCAGCGCCAGGGCTGGAGACAAACGGCCAGAGAGGCTCTGCTGAAGGGCCACACGCTCAACGGGAGCGGGAACGAAGAGCTGCCAAGGGCCACAGAGCTAAGGGGGGCTTTAGGAGAGCCCCCTCCGCTGCTGGGTCTCAAGCACCCGCAGCGCAACCACCAGCAAAACACACACAGAGAAGATCACGGAAGGGGAGAGGGAATAGTAGAATCGCACTTAAGACACGCTGACGCACCGGGAAGTGACACGCTGCGACTCAAATGGAGAATTATCGGGGAGAGAAATGGGAAATAAGGAGTTGCAACTGCAGATTCGTGTCATTGCTTTGCTGGCGGAGCCGTGGATGGTTGTCACACGTGGGGACGGATGTCACAGGAGCCTAAAACAAACAGCTTGGAGGTGACAGACACTAAAAAAAAAAAAAACCCTAAAAAATGGGGGGGCTTAAGGGAAGTTACTGAACAAAAAAGGAACAAAAGGAGAAGTGGCAATTCATCAAGGGTCTCTAAATGCACACGAACCGATTCTGTTAGTGAAATAAACACAATCTAGCAATGTTTGCAGTAAGCCATGCAGCAGAACGTTGGAAGAATCCAGAATGACTAAGTTTTAATATATTAAAAACAAAAAGAAGTACAGGGATTTTTCACTGAGTAATTCATAAATAAAACCAGAAAAAAAAAAAAAACCCTGACCAGCTGTAAAGGAGGTAGCAATGAAAAGCCAAGTCCTGCGCCAGGAGAACATGTGCTACTGCGAGCAGTTACAGGAGGAAAATAACATTGAGAAACCCAATTTTATAGATATTTATACTGGGCTACACGAGCAGAACTTGCCGAGAAGCTGCAAGGGAGCATCTGCAAATTAATCTCATTATTTGTAAACTATTTCGAGTTTGTAACGGAAGGAGAGGACCCATGAACATACACCAACCACTGTGCTAGCACAAAGCAGGGGTTTGCATCTCTTTAATCTACAGGTACATGAGGTTTGGATTACTTTGATTTTTTTTGAGGAAAAAATAAAAATTAAAAAAAAAAAAAAAAAAAGACTTCACCAGTTCCCAAATGACCTGTGAAGCGCGTTAACCTGAACACACCATTTCACAGCACAGCAGAACAAAAACAATAATGATCAAGAAAGCCAAGAGCTTGGAAGTACCAGGACTGTCCTCTCATACCAGAACTGGATAAATACCAGGGAGCGCGGTGCACGCGTCTGGAAAACGGCTCAACTGGTGAAATTCCACTGGTGAAGTGTCAGATGGGGATGGTGGGGCCACAGCAACAGGACATCAGGAGAGAGGCGCTCGTCGGAATTTGGCTCAAGGTAGACCTTCACATTGGGTATCTCCCCATGGTACAAGGAAGCTTTGCTTCCTTAAACAGAACAGAACTGCATGGATTGGGGGTGGGTGAGTGTGTGTGTGTGTGTTAAAATTCTGCACGTTTTGCACACCCTACTGAAGGCAGGAGCTTCTCCTTTTGTCCATCCCCGTGGTGGGCTCCACAGGGAAGCTAGTCTTAGGTAAGCTGGGATCACAATTTACAGCAATCTGGTCACTGGAGGAGAACTTCTAGTGCTGGCACTTAGTCCTGAGCCAGAAGGACCTCCAGAGGGTCCTGAGCTAAAAGGACCTCCAGAAGTGCACTGGGTTACACCGCAACAGGTCAACAATGGCCACCAAGCCAGCTCAGATCCTGGAAATTCTCATCCCAGCTTCCTCTGTTCCCCTGACAGACAAGCTTTAAAGTCCTCCTCTAAAAAAGATCTAAAAGGATTTCAACAAGAAAAAGGACAAAAAAAAAAAAACCAACCAAATTTAGAAAGCAAACTTGAAACAGGACCATGTGCTTGTGAAGAACCTCTTTAGTATCTGCGGTTTGCCTGCTGAGGTCAGGTCAATCGTACGTACATTGCAGAGAAGCATGCATTTTTCACCTGAAAATTTGCGCATGCACCAAATCAGAGGAGATCTAACGGCCAAAAAAAGGTGAAGACATTTCGTAATAAACCTCAATGGAATCTGTGATGGGGAAAATCGCTAAGTTAATACAGTACTTCATTATTTCTATACTTCTGGTGTCGTCACCACGTTGATGTAGGAGTTGTGCACATTTCAACACCATCTAAGCAGCATTTGGAAGAAAAAGCAGCAAGTTCCTCAGGGTTTCCATAGCTCTCAACTACATAAAAATATGTGCTATGGGGCTTCTTTCCAAATTCTAATTAAAACAAATTTCATCTACTGCAAAATTCCTTATTCAACCACACCATCAAAAGTGCTTTTCAAGACAACCTGAATTGCACTGAATATGTAAAAACTGGCATTAACCTTTAGTGTTTAAGTGAGATTTTTAGATAAACTTTATCCATTACAGGTTACATGGCTAAAGTTATCAAATATAATAAAATTTCTACTGGAGAATATACTCTGAACTTACAATCTCAGGAACTTACAGAAGTTTAAGTATGGCCACATCAATCAACATGCAAGAAATTCCCAGGTTTACATACTGAGAAATATATAACACAGTGCTTTTAAAAAACAACTTTAGCATAGATTCTTCTTTTTAATTAGAACTGCCGTGTGGATTCTCACTAGGATTTAATGACCAAGGAATAATCCTTTAAAAAGGTGGTTTTTTTCATTTGCAACAACATTTAAGTTGATGAAAAAATAAATGATAAAACGAGAGTTTGTATCACAGCAAGACGGAGTTCTGGCAATATGAAATTCTCAATCGTGTCCGAGTTCTCAAAATTTCACACAATTTTGTTTAGTGTACACTCACTGGCATAAAATCCCTATATTTTAGGTCACTTCTCTGAATAAATATTCTTACATATACTGAAAGGAATCTATTAACTATTAGAAGAAACAAAAATGAAAAAATAAAAAAAAAAACTTTCAGAAAACAAATCATTTCACTCAATGAAAAATTTAGCTTCTCTTCCAGTTTGTTCCGTAGAGTTTAGATTTTATTACACGGGCACAGCAGTAACTAAAGTATTAGTAAAATAATGAAGGTATTTTTGCTTACGACTTGCTGTGGGTATTTTGTGCAAACAAAAAAAAAAAAAAAAAAAAAAAAGACCTCACAATCTGACCTGGGCACTAGTGATATTTCACATAAAAGGGCCTTTCATGGAAACGTGTCAGAGTATCTAAAAGGTCATGTCGAATACCAAGTTCAACTGTAAAAGAATCTCGGAGGGAAGAGATATCCATCTAACGTGTGCTTTCGTAAGTGCCCTTAATTGAAAAATTTCATTGCAATAATTAAGATGCTGGTATACTTTTCCTATTACACAACCTCTTACACAACCACATGCGGTACATTTATAGACAGATTTACAATCAGAAAGAAAAACGGTGTGGGTTTTTTTCTGTCTTGATAATAAAATTAGCTGTTCTTTGTTTCTTTTTTTGTTTTTACACAAACTGTAGTCCAGCCCGTTTCGCTCTCTCCACGTGGCAGATGAGGTTCTAGACTCTCTCCGTGCTGGTTAGAAAAATCCTTTACAGCACATTTCCCCTAGAATTGGGGTCGTTCCACATCGAACTGCAAGAGCGCAACGCTCGCTCCGGGTCAGACACTCTGCACTGCTTGTTTTCTTTTTTTTTTTTCCTCTCTTCCTCACCGTCACTCATCGTCATCATCCTCATCTTCCTCGCCATCGGAAAGGGACGTACAAGGGCGGATCTGTCGGTAGCGATCCAGCCACTTCTCCACCATCTGGGTGACCAGCGGGTGATTGCGCCGCCGAGAGCTTTTCTGCATGGCAACGAGAACCCCCCCTTCCGTCACGCAGCAGTCCAGCCACTCCCGAAGCAGCTTCTCCTGCTGCTCCTCGTTACCTATCTTTGGGGCAGAGAAAACAGGGTGAGAACAAAGCCTGAAACATCACCGCTAACTTGAAGGGAGCCAAAAACGGGACATTCTGAACTACCTACTTCACCACACCGAGTCTCCAAATGCCAAACTCATCTACACCGCGTTTTCAACCAAAACGTGAAGGCTCTGCAAACACTCTCCAGCTATTCTTCCCTTCTACATTTTCCAGATGTCTATTTCCCATATAGACTTCCTATATCCCAATTATTTGTGACCAACTAGTTAGTTATGGTAGGCACCATAAATAAGAGGGTAAGTCCTGAAAGAGCCTTCTGGCTTCACAAAGCAGTTTCTAGGACTCTAGCAGTTCTTGACATGAAACATTTCCTCTTGTAAGACATAAAAAATGTTGTGACTTGCTGAAAAAATATCCCTCTCTAGACATAAAGCCCGTCCTTTTTCTCCTCTGTGTACAAGATGCCTGCTTTTTTGCAATTACTTTGGTTTTTCCAGCCCTCCCTTCCCCCACGTACACACTTCACTGAAGTGGTTCCCTGTTTTTATCATAGTTAAAGAAGAAATGAGTTGAATTTCATTATGAATAGAGGTAGAGCAGACTGTAACTACTGGCCAATATTTGCTTTGCATCCTTTAAAAAAAAAAAAAAAAAAGGCATATTTCAGTCTTGCATTAGTGTTAGAATCCTTATTTCTGTAGCTTTTCAAGCTACGCTTCTATTCACATCCACAGTGAAGTTACATTCTGTTTTCAGAGCTATCAATAAGCATCAAATTGGCGGGAAAATACCCTTCATTATCAACTCAAATAACGAGGAAGGGAGTAGCATTAATTACGTGGAACAACATACTCCCTATAATTCCTTGAAAAACCCATGGGAGCATGGAGATTGCCGAGGCCGCAGCCTGGAGGTGGCTGTGACAGAGGCCACGGTGGCAACTTCTTACCTCTTGAGCAGAAAGGAAGTGAATGTGCAATAATTTCCTCTCGCTGTCCACCAGCGGCAGAAAAGTAACAGTAACGTCATCGTCAGTGTTGAGGTTAGCACCGGCGCCTCGATTGCCGTAGCCATCGTTCTCCATGGCAACCAGAGCCGAGAAATGGCCCCTCGTGTAGCCCAGAGCAATGGGACTTTTCCAACAAAAACTCTGTTCCCATAACAAAGGCAAATACACACCTACGAGACATTAAAACAAGGGGGGAAGACTCACAACTACAGCGTTCAACAAGGAGGAATTGAGAATTTTGATACAAACCTGGCGCTTTTGGTGAAACACAGTAACAGCGGCACCTCAACAAGCATTTAAAGTGTATTTGGTTTGGTCTACGCTAATATAGGCCACACTTTCCGGTACAGCTAATTAGTATTAGATTAACATGAGATTAGTCAAGTATCTCTGCAACTGTACAAGTTTTAGACATAAAAGCCATTAAAATTACAACCAATACCACATTACCATTCCCCTAAAAACTATGGTATAGCGACGAACAAACCCAAACCTCTGGTCTATAGCATAGTGATGACCAAAAAACAAGGTTAGAAAAGCAGTCTTATGTTTGGTAACTCTTCATAAAACTTTAAAAAAAATATATATAAAGGAAAAAAAATATAATCAGATTCTGTATCACAGAAATAAAAGCTACAGTCAGATATCTATTTTTACCAGAACAAAACCTCTGCTTACAAAACCTTACGGCGCTCAATATTACTCAGCACCTAACCATGGAGCTCATCCCAGAGAAAAAGGGACTTCTCATAAACATTGTATTAAGAGATTAAATTAACCCCCATCAATTATGCATATCTAGTCGCCAAAACCACCACCACCGAAAAGCTGACGCTGTTTTGCTCAGATGCAACAAATCACTGATGTCACAGATGCTGAAAGCAACGGCAGTTTTTCTCCCCACAATTTTGAGCAATAAAGACAGCAAGTCCCTGGAAGTCTCAAAATAAAACTAGAACTCTATTCTTCTAGGAGTATAAATAATTCGCGGTGTGTACCGCTGCAAGACAACTCCAGCAGAAGCATGTTTTACCTTGTGACAGCATAAAAATAGCCAGGCACGAAGCGAAGCACACGCGTAGCGTAGCAACCCCTCGGTCCGGCGGCTGCCGGCAGGTCGGAACCCGCGCAGCAGCAAAACAAGGCACTTCACCTCCCCAGCATCCCTGGAGACGGCAGGGAAACACGCATCTGCACCTAAAAGTCCTTGCATTTCTTTTAGATTAACGTTCACACAAGTTTTTACATGTAGGTCTAAGGATAAATCCTTTTAATACCTTCTTAGCGCTCCCTTCCTCCCGTCCCCTTACAATGACGTCGCGCTGTAATTCAACGCTAAACACAAAAGATGCAGAACAAGGGATCAGCATTCGCCAAAAAAATTCAAGCCCTTACAGGGAAGGAACACACACCCGGTCAAAATTCAAAGTTACGTTGACACCAACACACTAACAGTCAAATATAATGAAGACAATCCCTCAATTCCTGGAAATTCTTCATGCACACTCAGAGAAATAACTTCATTAACTCTTTTTCCAACCTTTAGTCTGAAGCATCAGGAAAACAATCAAGCACTGAGGGTTGGAAATGAATTTATTACCATTGTACGCTTCATTTTAAAAGGATGGTCCCACATCTCATCTAAAGACGCAGCTATTCCTGACGCACAAGTTTTAAGTCACCTGTTCAGGAGTGGAACTCGTCTGTGTACCACCCTACATTGAAATTCAGCAACTTCTTGGAATTTTCTTTCACTATTGTTTTCTCTTAGTAAAAACCCCACACCAGTAACTCCCCCGAGTCCAAAGGCTGCGCTACGCTTCCCGTTCCTCCTCAGTGTTATGTGATGAGCTGCACGAGAATGGAATTTCAGGCATTACCCTGGAGAATATCTAGTGCTCCAGAGATTTATAAAAGTCAATCCGATATAAGAACTGAGCAGGTCGTGTGACAATACTGATGACAGACATCCACACAAGCCACAGGAAGGGAAGGGTACGGGATAGCACCTATCCTGGGAGCCACCCACATCGGATTTAGTGTCTCCAGCCTGATCTGATAATGATTTCAGCCACCTTTTTTCCTGTTTTATTTTAAAAGCTGTATGTTGATGCCACTAAACGCATACACAGCCAGAGCAGGAGATAATGAAGGCTGAGTAAATGGATCTTTCACCATCAAAGCCTTAATATTTAAAGCAGCATCGTCAGTCAGTGGGAATCTAGGAAACGAGGAGGCTGTGGGTTATGGGAGTCCCAACAGTTTGAGCAAGGAAACCAAGCTGGAACAAGGAATTCCTGGAGAAGAATAAAAAAATCTGATCAGGGAGAAGATTTTGGGGGCGGACAAGGGGTTGTACCATTTACAGGAGACTTGCCTTGGCAGCCCGTGGGGCTGTCTGGTTTCAGCCGTGCTGCTAGCATTTAATTAGCACACATTAACCGCAAAAATGTGGTTGGACAGGGGTGGAAGTAACCCCAGGTAATTTGACAGAGGACTCTTAAGTTCACCTGTTCGCAGAGTGGGGTGGATGGATGGGGCTTGTGGCAAACAAATCACAAGTCATAAATATTTGGCTGACTAAATTCCTGGGAATGCGTGTCCAGTGCAAGGTTGTCCCAGACACCTGATACCCTCTGGTTCACAGAGCAAGGAAACAGTTCCAGCATATTTAGGCCACTTCTCTGCCTCAGAGCCCAGTCTATAAAATAAAAACCTTTTGCCAACCATTCAGCCTCTCAGTTCAAAGCAACAGAAACCTGCAGCGTCAGATCTGTATCACATAAATAACTGCTCCTTCCCAGCCTATCCTTTTATCATCTCAAATAAAACATGTAACTACAAAAAGTATCAAATTTTACACCCTCCAGAAAGATTTCACTTCCTCACATAACGAAGTTCTGTCACTGCCGAAAACTTCCAAGCCAAACAGCTTCTCAGATTTTCTGAAAACTCTAAATAGTTATAAGAGGCTGTACATTTGTCACCAATGCCACAGCCTGGAGTTCTCCTGAACGTTATGGGTTTGCCACCTTCCAAAGTTAGCATACTTTTTTTTTTTTAACATCACAAAAAGAGTTGTTTCAGAAAGTCCTCTACTCAACTACAAATAAACAGTGACATATCAGTGAAAACAACTGTAGGAGAGTTGTCAAGCTGATAAACTTGAAGCCAAGATGATGAACCATAGAATCATAGAATGGTTTAGGTTGAATGGGACCATAAAGATCATCCAGTCGTCGTCCCCCTGCCCTGGGCAGGGACACCTCCCACCAGACCAGGTTGCTCAAAGCCCCCTCCAACCTGGCCTTGAACCCCT
>JAOXJK010000002.1:36272801-36295804 GCA_025774025.1 Xenus cinereus | reverse complement strand
TGAACCCCTCCAGGGATGGGGCAGCCACAGCTTCTCTGGGCAACCTGGGCCAGGCTCTCACCACCCTCACAGTAAAACATTTCTTCCTAATATCTCATCTAAATCTCCCCTCTTTCAGTTTAAAACCATTACCCGTTTTGCTATCACTCCCCTCCCTGATCCAGAGTCCCTCCCTGTCTCTCCTGGAGCCCCTTTAGGGACTGGAAGGGGCTCTAAGGTGTCCGCAGAACCTTCTCTTCTCCAAGCTCAACACCCCAACTCTCTCAACCACGGGCCAAAGAAACTCCCTCCCACCCCATAACACAGCCCAGCGCCTCATCAGTGCTTCCCACATGGGTTTTTACCAGATGCTCCCTGTGGTTTTATTCCTGCAGACAGGCAAGCATTGCAGCGTCAGTATCTGACCCAAAGTCGCCCGAACACGTATCTGGCTCATAAAATAGAATACGCATCTTTAGACATCTACAAACCTATGTCTAAGCAAAACTGGACTCGGTCAGCTAAACATCTTTGTATTTATCTCCAGGGCAGCGAGGCTGTTTGCCCAGGTGACTTGGAGGAGGAACAGTCAGAAAGAACCTGGTCGAGCTGTGCAAAATTACAGTGCTACTCGAGAAGCAGGGCAGTATTTACATCACACGCTGCACAGTGTGAATTACTGAAACGCAGATTTTACAAACTTCCTTTTAACTACATCAGAGTTCACTTCTGCAGATAGTGATATTTACATTATCAGTCAAGCAATACTTTGCAATCCTAACTAAGTTACCTCATCCTATACCTCACGTAACAACTGTTGGCAGAGCATTTATGGACAGAATTCCATCCTTTTCACTGCAGAGTGACAGGACGTGCCCCTTTGTCCTCAGAGCACCAGCAGATCCCACTGGCACTGGTGAGAAACTGCCAACGCAAACACCTTCTGCCTGCCCCCACCCCAGCTTTATGGAACACTCTGGAGCCCCTCCTTCAGGACACACTAAATACAGTTTAGTTTCTAAAATGAACATTTACAGCCGTTACTACCACCAATGAATGGAATTTCAAACCCCATTTATTAAACCTCCCGTGTCTTGCAGCAGTACAAACCACACACCTTTGGGTAAGTTCTCACAAGCAGGCTATTTTATATAAATTACAGACTAAAGGCACGTTGAGCAGAGATCTAAACACATTTTTACTAAAGGCCACATGCCCATCATACCAAGAAAAAAATGCAAGTTTTGAGGGGATTGTTTTGTTCTTTTTAATAGCTAATGATTATTTACCTATAACATAATTCCACCCTCTTCCAGCCAACATCACTCTCAACTTCCTTTATGTTTATGATTTATAGCTGAACCATTTTTAAGTCTGAATTGGAAAAACTGAAGGCTTACCTTGAAAGCGGGTATATCCTAATGTTTCTCCTCGGAAACTCTTATAATATTTTACTCCATAAACTATAATTGGTCTTCTAAGAATATGTGCAAGTACAAAAATGTGTGTCTGCTCCAAACTCGCTCCAGGCTAAACCAAACACAAAGACAGACATCGCTTGAAACAGAACTTATCATTCTCTACTTTGAAATATATAGTCTCCAAATGGAGACAGAAAATTCTTTTAAGAGTGACCTGGCTTTGACAGGAAACATGAAAGACTGGAAGACTGCTACATATCAGTTGAAAATAAGCAAAAACATTTCAGCTCGCACAAAAAAATTACTCTTTCAGTAGTAATTCTTTGTCCTATTGCCCAGATTCAAATCTCATACATCTCAGTCCCCAGTTAGAAGTGAAGCTCTACATAATGTTTAGTCTAAAAATAATTCACTTGTCTGAAGAAAGGTTAAGATAAATACCTTTTGATGATAGGAAAAGAGCACATCCAAAGCAAATCACAAGAAAATAGCACCAAAATCACGTTTAAAAGTGAAGCTAAAAAATATTCCAATAATTGGAAGCTTATAGGAACGTAAATCTCATTTTAGAGTGGAGTTATAAAATATCAGCTTGCTGAAGTTTAAATAGTGTAAGCTTCCAGATTTGTAGGTACGTTCTGAGAAGGAAGCGTTGCAGGATATAAGGGGCAGGACATTAAACTGATGATTCTGTATTAGTTTATTCTACAGACTTCATTCTGACATCAAAAGAAATAAGGCTTTTTTTTTTTGCACTGTACAGCTTAATAGTAAGCTCATAAATTGGAATTTTAAAATGAAATTTTACTTTTCCATCCTGGCAGGAAGAATCTACCCAGTAACACTTTAAGATTGCTGGCTTAAGAGGAATGTTTTCCTTTATACATGAAAACTCTTATTCCTAACACACTAAGTTTTTGAAAATTCTTTTCAGAAAGATTAAAATATACTTTGTAACATCCATCTATAAAGCGGTTTTCTCACCTGGCTCGCAAGAGAGAGGATGAATGCCCAGTCTTCCTGCCACTGTTCCTCTCGCAATGAGAAATGTAAACCAAAGCTTTGGGAATACCACGATTCCCACTCTTTCCAGCGTGTGTAGAACCTAAAATGTTAGAGAGAGAGGAAGAGAGAAGAGTGACGAAGACAAAAACATTTACTGAAGCACCATACACCTGACAGCAATATCCAACCCTTGTAATTCTTTGTCCCAACTCTGCATAGGAGGAGGAAGAAAGAGAGCAAACACCAGGAAAACTGGATTTTACAGTAATTTTTTTTTTTTTTTTTAATCTCCAGGAGACTCCATTTGCTAATCCTGATTTAAGAGACCTCTTGGGATGGCAATGCCTACAGCAAATACACTGGAATAAAGCAAGTTCCTAACAGCCTCCTGGCAACTTTAATATTTCTTGTAATAGGTTTCTTGAAGCCTTATTTAGGTGTATTTATTTTTCAGTGTTGATGTACAGGGAACAAAACCAAGACATTCCCTTTCACGTAAGGGGAGCTGCTCGTTCTTCTCACACAAACAATACAGATATTCTCTATTGTTGATCATACCATGAGCCAATTAACTATTAAGTACTTGCCTATCAACTTCAAATAGACTGTGGTTAAGAGGCAGAATCTGTTTTTTATCAGTTTTTGGAGCAAATTTCACATTACATGGAATAATTACAAAGCAGCATGGACCAAAAAAAATATAGGAAGTGGGATTATTCCGATTTACGCTCAAAGTTTTAAAGTCACAGGATTTCTACTTTTCTGTTTATATTAAAAATTACCAAAATTACCAATTTTGTACAATACTTTAGTCCTAGTGTTTTATCTTTCTTAACGAATTACAAAGAGAAATGACCTACACATTAAAAAGCAGATGGTGGCTTTTTAAAATTGTAACCTTGGTCCAATGACCGCGCTACGGCAAGGGCACAGCTTCACGTCAGGAGCTCAGCTTTAGCAAGGGTGCACTAAGCCAGCTTTTAAACAATGGCCTTTGCTGGGAATACAATGAAACCATTCTGAAGTTCAGCTTATTAAAAAAGTCATTGAAATGAACTCATTTAATTACAATCTGAGAAAATTAACAGACAGTGAGTGCGTGGGGGGAAACCTTTCCTTGTATTTTCAGTAAAGATAAATACATCAAGACTTTAGGATGATTATAACGGCCACCTGGTCACCAACCAGGCTGGTTTTTGCAATTACATCTAAAAATCTTTGCATAGATTAAAAGACCTATTACTAAGACATTCTGATAGGTCTCTGTGCTCACTCACAGCAATGTATCCACAGGGAATCTTCTGATCCAGCTACGCTCCAGTTTCTATCTAAATACATCAACTGCTTCCATCTTTGCAGCTGATATTTTGCCTGTTTTCCCCCAGAAATCTCCAACTGAACACCTTGTGCTAAATGAATTAATTGCTAGGACTCCTGAGAGAAGTTTAATCAGAATTTACTTAGCAAAAAAAAAAAAAAGAGAAAAAGTAAAAATAAACTATCCCACAAACACCCTAATGGGGATGTGTTTTCCTAAAGAAGTTTCTTTTCTGAGTTCAGTCCCAGAGACAGTTATCCGTAGGCGTTCACTGGAGGCTTTCTCGACAGCCTCGTAGACAGAAGTCAAGGCTTAGGACTTTGATCTCATTTAAAACAAACTTTCCAGTTTAACACAAAAGGACTGAATGCATTTAAAATAAAATCTGAAAGTCCACTTATGGCATATGCCTGTTCTCCACCAAGAGCTAGCGGTGGAATACAAAAAGGGACACTTTTGAGTAAACTAAGAGAGTGCAGTCATTTAAAAGGGGAGTGGAAAATTGTCCACAGGCCAGAGCCTCTGGGAACTTCACTACTGAGCTCGTTCTGAGTCCCAGACACTAGACTGTCTCTAGCAAATAGATTCTTCTTTGTTCAGCATCTAAACAAACATAGCAAAATGAGGCCAAGTGAGTTACATCAATGTTCTGTGTCTGACTACAAAAATACCTGGTTTAAGTGTCTTTGCAAAGGCTTTGAAGAACAATTCCATGAGATAAAAGTTTAAGCATGCTGTTGCTGAGAGTCGTGACTGCATTTAAGAGCCTGTTCCTTCAGCAACAATCATTAAAGCCAGTGACAACGATGTCACTTCCCATCTGTTACACGTCCCAGCCCACAAAATTAAACGTACCTTCCCACATAGAATCTATGCAGCAAGTATAGGATGTGCAGGACGATCAATTTACACCAGAACTGAACTAAAAGACTTCTCACACCCTCAGTCTGGATTTTTTTGAATGGAATTAGGCCTCAAGTCTGATCTAGGATCACCACTAACATGTCAGTTGATTCTTCAAGAATTTCCACCACAGGCAGACCAGTTCCTATTAAGGATGTAGCTCTGTAGAGGCTGGTACTAGAACCTGTACTAATTCTTAGCAATTAAGATTATCCAGGCTGTAAGTAAGAAACTGGACTCAAAAAAACTATAAAGGAACACATGAATCAGTTAAAAAAAACCCTGTGCTTCCAGTAAGGATGAAGATTAAGTGAATTCAAAGTAAAATGCAAATTCTGTCTAGAACACAAACTAAAAAGCTTAACCAGATTTAACACACTCCAAATAACGAGTGTTATGTTAGATACAACAGTTATTCAGCAACAGTTAACACTAACATTTTGAAAGATTGGTTTAAACCTCAGTAGTTTGCAGCGTGTTTTTGGATACCACGCTTGTTTTCGTTACCATAAAGAACCAAACCTGATCTATCATAAATTTCTGTTCTGGCCTCAGGGGAACTGCCTGCGATGCCAGGGACATTCCTGCCTGGTCAAGACGCACGCTCCATTATAAACAACTCTGGAGCAGCAACAGACCCGGTCGGAGACAGGTTCTCGGAAGAATCGTTCCTGAAGCACCACTTGATTGAATCCTGCTCTGGGAATACTAATTTTGGGGTGTCGTCACATGCTGGGGTCCAACTGGAAGAATTTTTCCTCTAACGGAGGCAAAGCACGGTATGGGACTAAAGAAGGTTGCCAGTGTAAAACAACAAAAGTTGTTTTGCAGAATGATGAATTAATTCTACGGCCAAATGACAGCGCTAGTTAAATGTCACCACTCTGCTTTACTGCCATGATTTTAACAGACAGAAGAGGAACAAAAAGAGCAACACCGAATAAAGCTGTAACTAAGCAGATGGAATGAAAATACTGAAAAGTTTATGGAGGAATAAAAGGCTATCTTCTATTAACAATCTTCTGCGAAGCTTCCACCAGCAGCAGCAAGGCACAGCTTCGCATGATTTACATTGCGAGTAAATTCCAGTCTTAACTGTGGTTAGCACACTCTTGACAAGCACGAAGCATAAAGTATTTTACTCTGTTTTAAATGCTCTTTGCTGAGTATCACGTACCGTCACCGAGTTCAGGACATCCAAGTTTCCAGCGCTCCCATTTAAAATACGCTAGATCTAGATTTCTACACGAATCACGCTGCAACTCGACATTTTGAGGCACATAATCCACAGAAAACTGGGGAGAGGAGGTTGTGGGTTTGGTTTTTTTTTTTTTTTAATACTACGTTACATGGAAAGCTATCTTTAAAACCAAGTTACCAATGTGAGCAGTCGTGTAAACTGTCATGAAGAGCTTTCCGCAGCACTGAATCCTTGTCGTAAATGCCCCAGGTGGCCTGTAGCACTGAATCCAGCAGGCAGTCCCCCGCCGTCCGGTTCCAAAGTGCATACAACCTGCTGTCCAAGCGCGTACCCAGTTCCAGCGACCAGTTAATAATGGGAGATTCCTCTTCCAGCTCTGCAACGCGACGAAAACCCTCTTTTAAAAACTGACTTCAAGTCTCAGAGAATCTGAACAGCAAACTAATGGCATCATCTCAACAATTTACTCATTTACGTGAATAAAACTAAGTTTTCCTTCACACTACAAAAACAGGTGAACTACAAACGCTAGAGGCATTCCTTGAGCAAAAATACTGTCAAGAAAAGAAGAAAAAAACCCCACAAAACCAAACCATAGCCTTAAACAAAGCATCACATCATCCGTTTGAGGGATGTTATTGAAAAGATTGTCCAGTTTTCTTTAGGGAGCTTGTGTATTAAAACTGTAAAGCTTTAAAAATCTTTACAATTCAAAAATGTGTTACAAATGTGATTTCTACACTCCATTCTCTCTCTGCCTCATAAATAGACTGTAAATGTTAAAATAATTCCAGGGTGAAGATTAAGTTGAAAGCATCAAGTCTATATTTAAAACAAAATGAGGCAACAAAGCCACAAATATACACGCACTTTAAAAAAAAAAAAATAGAAATATTCCCTAATGAAAAGCATGGAGAGATTGTAGCCATTCTCAGAGCATTTACCTTTCTGAACATCTCTATCAAGTACTTCATCAAATAACTTTTCTTGGACTGTGGGTGGTAAGTCTTCAATATCTGGAAAAATAGAAAGCAAATACAAAAATCACTTAAAGTTACTGTAAAAGAGACGCGTTACCAGCTGATGCTCAGGACTCACACAACAGCTTTTGCCCTATCACCCCTAACGTCTCCTCTCAAAAGCTGCTATTATTTTCAGATGTGTCATTTGTGAGCACAGGCTCCATCGAGCACACACGTATCTCACACTGACAGTCATACCTTTTACGCAGAAAGGATCATCACAGGGTAAAAATGGATTTCTCTGAAGGAGAAAGTGGAGAAGCACTTCGAAGTGAAAAACAACAAAAAAAGAAGTATTTTCAACCCTGCTTCTATCCTAAGTGGTAGTTTTCCACCCACCTGAATGGCTTCTCCTGCCCAGTCTCCCCAATGGACAGCTACAGTTTGCCAAGAGATTTGTTCTCGTACAGAACACCCACTTTCTTAGTCATTTCATGCAGACTTCAACAAAATAGTTCAGAGAAACTCTGCTAGCTTTAGAAAAGTTGTGAAACTTAAACAAGGAAGTAAATCAAGTAGTTAAACACAAACACCTAGTATCCCTTCAGGCAGTCTAGGGGATATCTAAGTGCTATTTCAAAGGTAGAAAGATCTCTCTTAATTCCAGTGCTGGATCTGCCAGCCCTGCTGAGATGTAGCTTTCCTTAGAACACACAACTTTTCTTCAATTTCCTCATGTCTAAAGCGGACAACAGATGTTCACTTCACAGAACAACATATGGGTTCAAGTGTGCAAAATACTGAGTATCAATAAGCAAATTAAACTAGATCTGACCTCAGCTATTAAAACTTAATAAATAAAACCTATACAGATGCCCCACCACAATCAGAAAGTCAAAGCATACATGCAAAACAAGCAATTTGCAACTAGGTGACAAAAAAAACCCAAACACCTTCTTCCATCAGTAAGAAGAATGTTGTAGCTACCTGCAGGTAACGTAAATGTTACAAGGTCAGTCAGAAAATAGCAAGCAAAGTCTCCCTTTCGTTGATGAAGAGATGCAGCAATTTCACGTCGAATTTGTTCTGTGACCTCCGGACACACCATGGCAGGAATGCACTTCGCTGCATGTTGTGATACCTGTAACGTAACACAGTTACTGCTCTCAGTGCTATTTCTAGTTAAATACAAAGACTTAGGAGCAATAACCACCAGCGGACAGTATTTTGTTAGCAGAGAACAACAGAGTATAAACATTGGTACCCTGAAAGATTAAATGTTTAGTGACTCTCAATGAATTAACGTCTCATTTGTCATGTAGCTGATAACATAGAGCTGGTTAAAAACCTCTTTAAATCAAAGAGTTGAATTAACAGGTGAGCTATTCCAGTAGGAAAAGGAAAGGAAAAAGAAAATAGGTAAGAGCTAGATAACAATAGGACACATACCTCAAATCTTATGCATGAGCCCAGTCTACATTTAACAAAGAACTTCATTACCACAGCACAAGACAGTTTCCTACAAAGAATGTTCCCAAAAACTATTAAGCTAAGATACTTAAATCTCTCCAGATTCTAATCATCACTGGCAGCAGGAACTCATTCAATGATACAGGGCAAGCGACACAGGGATGACACCGAATATATATTGGAAAAAAAAAACAAAACCAAAACATTTAAGCCACATTTTCACTAGTTAATATCACAGCAAAGGAAAGTATCACTGTGGCTCAAACACTACTGAGCATTTTTAAAAATAATATATGGAGTAAGTATCCCTAGAAACCGAAACAAAACCAAACAGAGAAGTCTGTAAGGCAGTATTTCAGCAAATTAACTTGTTTTTAAATGTGTAACTCCATCCACCCAGACAGCTGTATGTAGGCAGCACAAAACTACTGATATTAGCCATATATAAATATATACTCTTCTAAAGGCTTTAGCTACGTTTGTTCTTGCTCCATCTACTGTTTTTAATTACTCAGCCCTACGCATTCCATCATCCTTATGCGCTTCTCAGGTGTGCTACTCTTCCCCAAAACACAAGCTTGAAGAATTGCATTAAGCATCAAAAGAGGGAAGGAAGCACAGTAAAAAATTGGCTCTGATCAGGTGAGGAACCAGAAGCCTGAGATGAAGAAAACAGACTAAAGGAGATAACAGAATTATTTGTGTGCCTGGTAAGAGGGCAAAGATGGAGAAGAGCAAAGACAGAGGAGGGCCATGCAAAAATATACAAGAAAATGGAACATGCAAGACCAAGTAGAGCACAGAGAGGAACCAATCGATCTATAAAATGGGCGAAGACTGGAAAAAAATATAGCAATATAGCAATTTTGCAAAGCAAGACATTTGCCTTTCTCTAGAATAGAAACTCCCAAGAAAACCAGGGAAGAAAGACCAGGTAGACTTATTCATTAACAAAACTCAGAAAAAACTACGCTGTCATTGATCTCAGTGCTTTGCTTTTAGTGCATTTCCTCTCCCCCACCCAAAGCACAGGAAGCATCACAATAGCTCACTTCCAGGTCAGAACCTGTGCCAAGACAGCTCATTAATGAGAAAACTGAATGTCCTCAAGACCATGACATACGTAACAGTCTGAAAGCGAGCTCGCCTCTTCAGGAGAAACATCAGCAAAGGCACAAAGCAGCAGTTCGTGTATTCCAACAATATTAGCCTCTATCTTTTTAGCAAATAAAGTTACACGTCACTGGCTGCAAACAAGGGCGCCGTTACATAAAGTTGCTATTCAGTCTGTGCAAGGAGCAAAGTAACTCACCTCCGTGAGCAAAATTGCCAGCATATCTTGTCTCTGGAAGCGTATCGCCAGATGGACAAGCGTGTACCCAACGTCAAAAGCAGAGGGGCGATTTAGCAGGCGTACTTCATCTGCGGTAAGCTGGCGGGCAATATCTCCTCCCGAGGACTTGTAAGCTTCAACAGCAGCCAAATCACCTTCTACCACTCCTGAAGGGAAAAAAAACAAAAACAAAAACAAAACACACAATTAATTTTAGCTAGTGAATGAGCCACGCTGGATCAAACCACCTTATTTAACAGTTTCTCTCTATCTATTCTGAAACAGACCTACCATACAAAGATCAACTGAATACCAAGAATCTTACAAATTTTTATTCCTTTTTTTTTTTTTCTTAAAACTGAAGACTACAAAACATTTACACTTACCTCCTAGGCTATTTTCACTATCCAAACTAATCAGAAGATAGAGCAGATGAAAAGCCCGCTCTGAAGTGGCGCTGAGGACACTTGACGAAATACCTGGCATAACACACGCACTACTTTTCGTTTGATCGGCAGCACTGGAGTCAAGTCAGACATTCAGAGTACAAAGATTAGTTGGTTACTGTATCTTCCCTTGTAACTTATCTTGAAAACAATCTACTGGATCTAAGAAGTAGATCTATTAAAAGGTTTTTGGAATTAAAGTTTGGGGATTTTTTTCCCCCCAAATATCCAAATACGGTTTAAAACAGTGTTGGAAGAGGGTACAGAGCAGTTTCTCTTCAGTTCCCCATCTCTGCTACTGGCTGAACTTACAGTTATTATTCAGGGCACTCTATTAAAACTGAACTAAAGAGATATTTCACACAGATGCTGCATCACCTTTGTTTTGCTTAATTTCCTAAAGCAAGATGGGTCAGGGGACACGACCCTAACGTCTTCTAGAGTCCCTGGGAATCTCTAACTTCTGAGCCGTGCTTCGTTTCAAGGCTATTCACGCTGAATGCATTCTTTAGCTGCAATTATCAGAATATACTATCAACAAGGTGTGGTGGCGTTATCTTTAACAACATGAGTTCCAATGTAAGACTTCCTAAATTTAGAAATTCCTTCAATTATAAAGATGCTATTTTTAGATACATCCTTCATAAGAGAACTGTGTAATGCTGAGTCAAAAAACTGGAAAAGTCAACTTAAAGCCATCTTTAATAGAGAAGTAAGTAAAAACAGAAGAGTAGGAGGGGAGATCACAGAAAAAAAGAAAAACCTCTCCCCTCTTTTCTGCAGCTAAACCTCCTGCCAACTCCAAAGAGCCAGCAGTTGAGCAGAGGCCACGAGGCTGGAGACTCAAGTCCTTCTTTCACTCAGTTTGCTTCCCAAGACTCAAAGATTGATCAGCAGGGGAAAGAGATGAATGGCACTCACTCCTATTCAGGACCAAGGTGCAAACACCAGACAAAAAAAAAAATTCCAACCTAAAACCAAACAAAAAAATCCCCCAACAATAAAACCCCAAACAACAAACGGAACTGCCTTCTACAGAGAAGCACAGCAACTGCTGGGTCGCTGGTTAATCCAGGATTTGGGAAAGCATTCTTAGCTCAGCCAGAAAGTCTATCGTTTTCAGTACTGAGATTACACAGAAGAAATGCAGAGGGAAAACGGATTATCAGTGCAAGACCTTTCTCTACAAAGTTATCAGTTCTGCTTAGGAAGCCTCTACAGATAAAAGTTAGATTATTCATTTCAACAGTGGTGTACAGCAGAGAAGTCCCAGAATACAAACTCAACTGCAAGTTTCAGTCATACAGCATCTACCCATTCACCAAGGACTCAAAAGTCTTAACAGGCCAGGGCAGGATGAAAACAACACAGAATGACAATTTCTTGGTTTTCTGATGCATGTTTCTGGTCTGCCTGTACAGGGAGACATTCCCATTTCACTCCAGCGTTGATGTCTCGTTGTGTTTAACTGCCTGCCAAGGTATTCACCCGATGTGTTAAAGAATTAGTTACACAAGAGTTATGTCTGTCCATTTTAGTCCTTGTTCCATAAGAGTTAGAACTCTGCTGATGAGAAAAATAATTTATTTTAAAGAAAGGAGCTGCTACTAATGGAGAAAAGCTACTTCACAAAGGGAAATGAACACTGAACATGCATTGGTCAGAGTTGGAGATTTACTCCAAAACATACAATTTGGGATGTGACCAATGTAGCTCTGCTCCTGGTGCAACATCTCCACTTCTGGGTGGCACTAAAATGCACTGAAGCAAAAGGTATGGTTTTGTCAATATATGCTGTATCCATAATCAGAACAACAAGTGTAGCATTTATTTCCATGCAATTGCATTTATGCGACTGATAAGGCAATGCCAAGGCTGCTTGTGATACGATTCCAACCAAATGCAGCAAAATGACCTGTTGGGTTTTGGGTTTGGTTTTTTTTTTTACATCTATGTATACGTACAGATCTAAGTCAGACAATTTCTCGTGACCCGCCCTCTTAAAACAAATTATACTACAGCCTGGCACAGGATCACCTGTTAGCAAACACCCAGGAATCCACTGCAAAAGAATCTTAATAGAAGAGCATATTTTCTGCTATCTTAAGACAACCTTAGTTTTTTATTATTATGTTAATTTAGGAAAGACATCATATTAAAGACTAATAGCAACTTCATACTCTTATAATTTTAACCACTTCTATAGACAGAGGAAAGATTCCTGTTACCGCGTCTGCACCTTCCACCACAGCACCCAGCGACAAACATACCAAAGACCACCTGGAACTCTGACAATCCAAATATCCCAGACTAATTTCAAAAATCAAACAAACATCCCTAAAATCATCTTTTGATGACAGATGAACCCAAATCACGGTAACTTTCAGTCGGCCAGCCTGTCAAGCACACACTACACAGTAGTACCGGTTACCACAGCCTTAAGTCGGTGTCGGGTCAATTAATATTTGTCATTATTCTTTTAGTCCCCCACCCTTCAGCTCTTAAGGCAACTAATTACCATCCCACTCTCAAACGAACCTCAGCAACAACTGAGGTCTGAGGCTGCTGAGATGCCTTCACACGAGGTCTGGCAGAGCCTTCAAGCACTAACAACCCCAAGCTGCAACGAGGATCCAAACGAGTACCAGGCGCTGTACGCAGCACGGCCAGTTCTTGCTCTTTATTCCCACGTCTTCCAATACTTGACATTCCTAAAAGCCCCATGTCCTAGAATTAATTACTAAAATTCCTAGATAAACCGTCATTTGAAAAGGACACTTCTAACCTTTGCTGATGAAGTTTAAGCTAAAGATCAATACATACGTCAAAAAGATCAGTACATACATCAAATACATATAGAAACTGTATATGCTTCCTAGGCCTTATTTAAAAAATGGAGAGTGGAAATGTCTTTTGGGTACAGGGTTGGCAATACTTTATCTAGAAGCAAACAGTGATGGTGTGCTAAATGACACGTCAAACCAGCACGGCTACAGCGCACAGAGGGACAGCGATGTGACCACACACATGCATCATATGTGATCATCCCCTATTCCTTAATCCAAACAGGCAAGTGACTATTTATAGGTGAAAGGGAAGGAAGAAAAAAAAAAAAAAAAAAGGAAAAAAGCATCAGGAAATTCTTAGATCAAGTTCAGGCAAATTCACTTCTGGATGCACGAACTGTTTTGTAATCGAGTCTCAAGAGATAAACATGACACACAAAATCAAACCATACGGAGCTTGTTCTGCTTAACGTTTTTGCACGGAGCCCATTACAAATTTCTTTCCTTATGAAAAGCTTCCTCCTGCAAACCTGCTGCAGGTCTAATGTCCAGTGCTGACCTGCACTGAAACACTGTGACCCAAGTACCCGGAGCATCACTACTCTGTGCTCACTACGACCTCTCTGGCCCCTTGTAGCCACAGCAAGAAAAGTCCAAATTTCTCTTTACTCCTTCTACCAAATATCAACTCCGTTTTAGCTGCTTCAAAAAACCAAGGAAAATTCCTGACAGCTCCTCAGGTGCCAGCCTGCATACAGCTGCAGCGAACACTGAGCAAAAATATAGTAATAACCAGCAGATTGCCACAAATCTGAACCAGACCACAAATCTGAACCAGAAAACACAAGTCTTGCCTCAAAACTCTGGGCTAAAAACTTGCCTACGGGCAACATTCATAAGAACTGTCTACAATTCCTAAATTCAGTATCAGCACTCCAAAAGGAGGTCTCAATGTGCTTTTATTGACAATAGGAGGCACATCCCTACAATGGCTTTGATTTCTGTCAGATGAATGAGAGCCTCCGATTCATTAAGTCTATTTAAACAAAGCTTAACAAAACACTATTTACAAGAAATATTACAGAAATATTTACTGATGTTCTAATTCACTGCATTTCACAACACACAAGTGCCTGATTACTTACAGCAGCAGCCTTTGAGCCGTGTTCCGATGCCGCGCCGTGCCAGTTGGATCGTTCCTCGCTGACACCCCCTGCATTCCCCAGACTGTTAAAATGTCCCAAGGAAGAGTGGCATTTGCCTGAAGATCGTTCACGCAGCACCCGGGAGCGACCTCTCGCCAGGGCAAAGCTCTGACTAGTTATAAGAGCCACAAGGACGCAAACAGATCCTTATTTAAAAAGTTTAAATTTAAAAAAAAAATATTCCTCACCCGATAATAACTATTTGGACCATCTTAACCTTGCATTTTTCCTGCTACAACCATCTTTATTAGGTATCAGACACTACCTTTGCTCATATTAAATAAGCCCATAATTAGCCTAGCTGCTAAAACCAAATTACTTCAGCTAAGGTGCTATTAAATTTATCCTTTAGAACATGTAAATATTTATAGGGGTTAGTGCAGTTAAGTAAACTTGGAAAATATGCAAGAGATTACAAGCATATCTAGGAAACTAAATCCCGTTTGCCCAAACTGCACAGTCCCAATGGCTTCGGAACAGCCGGATGTAAACGTTTCCAGAGAAAATACCGCAGCAGCAGCAGCCTCTATTCACTTCACTATCTTTCTGATAGTTCTGGAGGGCACTGGCTGGCACAACTTGCAAATGAAACAGGAAAATTCTCTCAAATAGAGCGATGCAGTTCTGCTGTTTTTTTTTTTTTTTACAGGGGCAGCAGAGAGGCTGGAGGAGACAGAACGTGAGTTAAAGGTTCCTCAATTCCCCAGCTGAACTTCTGGGAAGACAAACGAGGAATTTCAGAGCAGCAAAAAGCAGCAGGGCAGTCAGCCAGCAGTGACCCATTCTGCAGAAGGCTCCTGACCCTTAAAAACTGTAAAAGCATCACCGTACAAGAGGCACATATGCAGCCCTGCATAAACTACAGGGCAGGCATTCTAACTCTTGGAAAAAGCTGAACAGGATTAAGCTGAAATAAACAAGCAAAACCCAAAGAGAATGAATTTCAATCCTATACCTGCTAAAATAAATACAACATTTTTGCTAAATGTTGTGGTGCGAAGATGGCTCTGTTTAGATAAGGTATCTAAAGAACAACCCAAAGATTAGAGATTTCTTTCATTCAAGGAGGTAACACATCGTTTATGGTAGCAGTGCTATCACACCTGAGTAGACTCTTCATCTTAAGGGTGTCATTGTGCCTCCTACACGGGACAATTATAGTCGACTTCACTGTTCCTTGAGCCACTTGGTAACAGAAGGCAAATTTCTCAAACAACCAAATCATACATTTTAAAAGTCAGAAGTAGAGACGGATCCCTCTGTCACCAGATCAGAAACACGTGCTGCTTCTCTTCTGCTACAGGTGGTCTACATCATAAATGCTCTCACTGACCCATCTACAGACCGATCCCCAGATTGGTTCAAGTGCCAAGGGTTCCAGCAAGCGAGGTGCTGATTCTATGATCAACTGACCCATTAAAGCCTAATTCTGACACTTGTTAAAAATCTTACTGCTCCTCTAGCACTGAGGGTGCTGAGGAGCTATGGCTGGACCACGTGAGCTGTAGCATCCTCTGGAGCTCAGCACTCACCTGCTTCCAACTATTCATCAGGTGGCCACAAATAAAGTTTTATTATCAATAAAGAATTTTGAGCACCAAAAACATTCAGTCTGAGAAGAATTTCTCCTCTCAAAAGGAAGAACTCCTTCGCATGCAAATATGACACATCAATTAATACAAAAGAGAGGGATTATCTGAAAATCCTTTATGGGCCTCTAACCACACCCTTCTGTTCGTGCTCCTCTTTCTTCATTTCCAGGACCTCCCTTGGTAGAATTAGCATACACTCAACAGCAGCTCACTCTCTAGCTAATGACAGCTCAAGACAGAACCTTCTGTATACTAATTTTTTTTTTTTAAGTCAGCTTAAAAATAAGCAAATAACTTCCAAGAAGACATCTACCTTAAACCCGAAGCCATCCAACACATGAGAGTATGACTATCACCTATTTTCCCCCCACACAAACAGCTCTTGCCCCCACATACAGTCCACGTAGTATGTATCTAACATACCATTACAAGACAAAGCAGCACACATGAAAGAAGAACTGCTGAAGGATGTCCTTATCCCCTCTGGCAGAGCTATCACACCCCTTGTTGCATTAAAGACTGATCAGTCACTTGCAGGGTTGCACCCAGAAGGAAGGCCGGACAGTGGAAAAATCACAAATTATATTAAAGATAACCATCAGTGCTTCCAAGGCAAATTTAAGTAACTATTTTTAACTTGACCATTTAATCAATTATTTTTTAGCATAAAGTATCACTGAGCATTTGGGGTTGGGGGTTGGAAAAAGAGGGTCTTTAAGATCCCTTCCAACCCAAACCATTCTATGATTTTAAAAAAAGCAGTCAAGAGACCAAAATAAAAGTGTGTTTCAGGAGCTATGATTTTCTACCAAGGAGTAAGGCGTGCAGAGTTTTACCTACTCTGAAAGATACACACAAATGTAAAGTAGTTATGATAGAATATATGTATAGGACACAGATGACAATAGAACAAGATTTCTCATCCAGGTGAAAGCTGTCAGCCTACATCGTTGTTACCTGGCCCAGCAGACAAGTATGCCCAGGCCCGCTTCCCAGTATCCCAAAGGAACAGGGAAGGAGGCCAGGTCGCTCAGCTCACACCCGGGACCGTCCCCCCAACCATCCCAACAGACACTGTCTGCCATATGTAACCAAGACCAGGGTGACAGATGACCCGTCAGCGACTAATTCATGTTATACTTCCCCAAACAGTTCTAGCCAGCCTAAACTGGCACCATCAAGGACCAGTGTGTGGCTCCTCCTCACCTCCAGTACCTTGTTCCCACCCAGGCACTTCCCACTCCCTTATTACAGCACCAACAGCCCCATCGAGGTTTAGCTCTACCACGGGTGCGATGAGGACACCGGTCTGGGGTTACTAAAACACTAAAACAAACAAACCCAAAAAACCAACCACCATCCCCCCAAAAATATCCCCTTATCAAACTTCATCTTTAGCAATATTAATTTCCAGAGGTACTTCGTTGTACGTTGATACACAAACCTGCCAGGGGGACAGAAACAAGCACTGGGAGGACAATTTTGGGTGGCAGTGCCAGCTGAGAGCCCCTTGGCACATCAGTCCCTTCGGGCCACCTTTATTTCACTTTATTTCACTTTATTTGCAGTAAAGAGCCACAAACTCTGCAAGACACGGAGCGGGAGGCGTGGAGCAATGGATGTGCCCAACCAACTTCACACCCAAACCCAGCCAGAACAACTATCCTCTCCCCCAGGATCTGGGAATCTTTGGGTAACGCGTTCCACACTATTTCCAAAAACCGAAGGGAGAAAAGGACAGAGGAAAAAACACCCCATAAGAGAGATAAAGTGGTCGGCAAAGGGAAAACTAAGCAGACACATATGTAGGAATACGAGGAATGAACCAGCAGTCCTTTTAAGGATGTACTGCAAAACAAGATTCATTACAGACTGCTCTAAATATTTTGGATTTGTTTAAGAAACACACTCTTAGTTGTTTCTTTCACACAGCTAAGAAGAATGTGTGTCATCTTGGTTTTGGAGCCACCACCCCCAGCCAGGGAGTCTGGCCCATGATGGTGGGAGCCACCTTACTGACCTGAACTGAAGGAGCAGGGCACACTCTTACTACAGCAGTTAATAACCAGGATTGGAAAAGAAAGGAAAAGAGGAAGAAATTCAGTTTACCTTTAATCTGTGGGCTACAGCTGAAGCTCTGAAGATAAACACACAACCCCAGGATCCCCAGCGACCACACTCAGCTGACACCACCATAAAACCCTCAAGTACCAGGAGAGGGGAAGCTCCAGCAAGTACCAAGTGTAAGCCCTGAGCAAACCCTGAATGCTAGAAAGGTTTTAAAGCCATGATCATCTTCATCCATTTGTACTGTTTAAACCCACAGCCAGCAGTAACCAGCTTCTCCAGCCCCCAGGGCAGTACTGCTCTGCCTACACGTCCCATTCCCCAAGCCCCAGAGGCCACCGAGCCACCCCTACAGTCTCTTTAGCAGAGATACCGTGAGTTATAGAAAAGACCATGGTGCTTAATTTTAATTATACGTTAGCTTCTCCCCTCTCCAAGAACTGAAAGTCATCTTGGACTTTACATTAACCTTTTACCAGGCCAGCAGAGGAGAAAGCATCGGGGTCCTTGCAGAAGCCACTTGTAATTTCTCATCATAAACGAGACTGGGATTTGTAGCAGGTCACGCTACTCAACAGCTGTACTCTCTGGACACTCTGCTTTGATTTTAATAAATTTTAACCAGACAAATCAGTTCTAAAATCTCATCCTTCTGAAAAAGAATCATTTGACAGATACATGCACTGCTGCAAAAACTAAGTCAACAAGAAAAAAAAAAAAACCATCTAAGTGCATTTACTTGCAGAGTTTGAAAGAGGGAACGCCACTAAATGCTTCTGATTCGGAACTAATACCCTCCATCAAGGAAACTACTCATGCCGAAACGCAGGAGTTGCACTCATCACATTTTGCACAGCCCAGATTTGCAAGGAATAGAAGCCTTGATGGTATATTTATTTCCTAAGATGGGGAGAGAATGAATGGATGTCTCCAATAAAACAAAAAAAACCCCACAGGCACACAGAGGCACTTTTCTAAATCCACACAAGATACACAACTATCTTTATGTTTCAGCTAAAAGGAACAAATATGGGGGGGGGGGGAACAAAACAGTCCGATACATGTTTTTAAATGAAACTTGACATTACATTTAAAACATAGTAAAAAGAATTTTGTACTAGAGTTGAGATGTAAAGAGGGAGTTCAACTAAACAGCTGTCCCAGAGCATCAAACATTTTCCTTGGTACCTTCTGAAAGATAATATCTTCTAAGAGAAAAGAAAATAACCAGTCTGCCAAGAATTACTCCTACTCCTGCTCCTCTAATCTTTATTTTTAACTTCAGGGAAAGCTACACTTTGTACATCCAAAAACTTTAAACCGCTACATCTCTCCCACACAAGGCCAACTCAAAGCAAACGGACTCTCCACAACTGATTGACTTTAAACGTGGAAGTGCACAGTCTGAAGGTACCAATTCCAAACAAACCACCACTTTTCAGCTGGACTCTGAAACCAGGCTACACACCAATGCTTACTCCATCGATTTTCACAAATTTACTTGCCATTTAACATGAGCTTGTCCTGTTTTATAACCGTGTTTGACTAAGGACTGAGCAGCGTTCACCAAAGCTCCAGGTGGCTGCCAACCAGTAACTCACCAAGTTACAATAACTCAGTTGATTTCAATGATAAGATGTACGCTTCAGGCAAAATTGGTCCACTGACAGTTAAATTGTTTTACGTGTGTCACACTAAGACAACAAGACAACCAGCACAAGTGTGGCTTATTGCTTTTACAATTACTGGTTAAACTGGTAGGTCTTCCCAATATAGATGCGATCTGCAAAACATCCAGAGACAACCACAAAAGAACCTATGAAGCTTCCATCAGTCCTCCCAAGGTTATTCCTGCTACAAAGAGTATTTGGAAAAGTTTGACGCAAAATGCAATTCTGAAATGAAGGATTGATAATTAACAGCTTTGGTAGCTGTTTTTTTTCCCCTCAGTTAAAAAAATTACAGTAAGATTTTAAGTTACAGAAAGGAATACATAAAATCTTGCAGCAGAACACTAGTAAAAAAAAAAAAAGAGCACACAACTCCATTTGCATTCTGCCTTTCTCATCAAGATCTCTTCAAGATACCTTCAAACTATTTTCATTTTAAAATAACAAATCATTATTGCCTTAAAGGAATTTCTGTGAACACAGTTTTAAGTTTCACGTGCAACTGTATAGTCACAAGCAACATTAAGTACTTGCAAAACTCACATTCTTAAACACAAATATTCCCACACAGATTAAATCTGAAAGCATGAAATATTTTAAGTAACATCGAAATAGTCAAAAAAATTCACTTTTGAAAAACAGAGGGAAAAAAAATCCTAATATTTAATACAGTTGCTATTGGAATACAAGACAAATGTTTATAAGGCATGGGAAGGACCTCCAACAACTGCTCTTGGGCATTCAATAACTTAAGAAATACTGTACAGAATCTCAATTGCTTCACTTCAGAAGGAAAAAGCACTGCATGTCTGTTGGCATGTAAGGAGCTGAAGGTATCGGGAAATATTGCAAGATCTAGCTATTCTCAAAAGAAAATGTGTTCTTCCAACTGTTCACGCAACACAAAAATAAACTGGAATATTTATTAGCTCAGAGAAACCAAACCCATAAGAACATTGACATCTGATCCAATACAGTAAATAAAGCAGCTCCACGAATTAGTTTTTTGGCTATAACAACTATGAAGTGACTTCATGAAACATGAAGGAACAGTACGAGACATACTAGTAGTGCTAGAGTTTCAAATGAAGTGTTTTACTCTAAAAATAGTTGTATATTTCAAGTGTTTAACCTGCTTGTATGCTGGGGCACAAGATATCTGCTTCTGGGAAGTTACAGGACAGAAGTTAACTCACAAGGTCAATAACTGAAGAAAACCCTGCTCTCACATGTCTCTGTTCTTTAACAGCATTGGGAGAATTATCCAGAATTTCCTTAGGAAAGCACTAAAATACAAAACAAAATTGGTATTGGTATTTGAATTTTTTTGAAGCAGTTGACTACCAAAATACTTTCAGAAAGCCTGTAAACATTTACAGCACAGTATCTGTATTAACACAACATTATTACTTTCAAGGTCAGTATTACACATGCAGTTTCTTGGAGCTACATATTTTGGTGTTATTTTTAACATCTGACAGAGCATCTTGTACTGTTGCAAGCTCTACACTGTTTACAAATACTCCCAAGCTGCAGCTGCTGATTCTACTAGTGTATCTTGCCATAGCAAAAAAGAAAAGAAATTTTCATTTTCCAGTAATGGCATTTTTTACAGTATTATATGCATTACCATGTTCCATAGACTGGTTTTGTAATTTTTCCATCTTTCAACAACTATACAGAACAACAGGATTTGGTTACAAGGATATCCAATTCTACAAAAGGTCAAAAAAAGTCCAAGCATAGTCGGGAAACACGTCTAACCCGTTGAGATTATGGATGAATGCTGCACCATCTTTTAGTGGGTGCTATTTAAGGAGCTTCTACGTTTGGATTACTTTTTAAAATTAAAATGCAGAGATCAAAAAAAAAAAGTTTCAAAATCAAAAGTTTATGTTTTAATTCTTCATTTTCCCAAAATATTAACCACAAGCATAACAGCACAAGGCAGCAGCTAAAACAACTTACCAACGCAAGCATTTAGAAACAGCCAGTCAGTCTTTTTCATCCTGTTTTTAATTTGCTTTAGTTTCTTGAAGTCCACTTCGAGTTCTTCCTTGCTGCCGACAGCTCCAGCCAATTCAATTCTTTGGAAGTCCATTTTCACATCAGATTCACGTTTGGTTGTAGGTGGAGATCTTCTTTGGCTATTACCACTACTACAGCTTCCTCTCCACCGAGCTCTGTCTTGCTCGTTTATGATCGAAGAAGCCTCTTCTGTGTCTGCCAGTTCTATTGCTTCGATGTTGTTGGGTCTGGGATGATCACACACGACACACTTCCTGGCCTTCGCCCAGTTTTCATATGTACAAACAGAACAAGTCCAGTGCTGAGCCCTTGTGTTTAGTTTATTTCTGTCATTGTATTCCTCACACGGATCAACAGAAAAAGGGACTGGTCTGGAACCAGAACCTGAAGACTGAGGAGACTCCGTGGGACTCCTGGTCCTGCGTTGAGACAAGCACTGAGTACACCTTATCGCTCTCGGCCAGTTCAAGTACGTGCACATGTGGCACGACCACTTATTTGCACTTTCCATACTGTAAGATGATTTAACCCTCGGTCTTGCGCTAGAATCCGGACATATCAAAGGACTGCTCCCTCCTTCAGTGCTCGTAGGATCCCAGTCTCTACCAATATCACTTGAACCACTCTTAAATGGATCTTCTGTGATAATTGTTCCACTAGGTCTCTGAGCACGACACATGGTGCATTTGATTGCAGATGGCCAATTTTCGTATGTACAATACTCACAAGCCCATTTAATTCCACGCTCTGTCATCGTGCACTTCTTGAAATGAACTGCGTCAGGCAGAAAGCTAAGTAATCAGAATACAGCATTAGTACACAACGGTTGCATAGAAGCTCTGTTTCAAAAAACAACAAAAAAGGTAAATGAGATTTAACCCAGTTGACATAACAAATATAAACATCAGGCTGGGCAACAGGGCAGTCTTTTTTTCTTTATACTATTAGAACATTCAGGGGGAGAAAAACCACCGGGTAAAGGATAAGACTTGAGTTAACTGTATTTTAAATGCAGAATTCAGGATTTCCTACTGCAGAAATCTCAGTCCTGCATTTCTGGAGTTTCTTAGATTTGAGCAGAGGCTTGCAAAACTAATTCAGAAAACAGACACACACCAAGCACAGAGAATACTGGAGAAAGGACCAATAGGGCTACAGAAACAAGTGACAAATATTAAATTATCGAAATAAAACTCAGTATGAATACAGCAGTACAAGAAAAGGAACACAAAGTCTAGATGCTCTAGGATTTGGAAGGAAGGAGTGTTACAAGTGGGGAGCTATACAGTGAGTAAGCAGTTCCTTTGGAAAAGTAGGTGTAGGAGTTTACATAAAATGCATACATTTAATTGTATACATGTGCTTAACCAAGACTAGGCCTTGACTGGACATCACTCATAACAGCAGCGTTAGGAACTTGAAATACCACTTGAAAGCAAGCACAAGGTGTGTGGGTTCACAAGCTAACACAGTATTTTCATTCTACAAACCCAGATTTCAATCCAGTTCCAACTCACTTTTTCTCTAATGAAGAGGGGATTCTGTCTTCATGCTGGCTCAGACTTTTCCCTCAGATCGCCAAATATGAAGGATGAGACTAAGCAGATAACTATTCCT
>JAOXJK010000002.1:36210176-36259776 GCA_025774025.1 Xenus cinereus | reverse complement strand
GGGGGGAACCTCTCGCCCCGTTCCCCGGGCTCCTCTAATGGCGGCGGCTGGAGCGGCCCAAAGCAAAATAAACCCCCATACGGCCAGCGGCCCGCACGTCAGCCCGGCCTGCCGCCCTGCCCGCCGCCCATTGGCCGAGCCCGCGCCTCCCCTTCCGCCAATGGGCGCGCGCCTCTTTGGGCAGAACGGGTGATGTCATCCCTGCCGCTGGGGCGCCGGGCTGGTATGAGGGCGGGGGAGGGCTGGGGTTCGCCCCGCCCACACCCCCCTCGCCCAGCCCCTCCCACCGCCGGGGCCCGCCTCGGGCAGGGTCCGGCACCGCCACCCCTTCCAGTACCGGCCCCCTCGGGGCTACCGGGGACCTTCTCCGGGCCACCCCCGCAGCCGTTCCCTCACACACTGCTCGTTCTCCCCCGCCGTTCCCTCACACACACCCTCGGTCACCCCCCGAACCCTCCCCTCCGTAGCCGTTAACTCACAAACAGCCTCTCGGGGCCGCCTCGGCAGCCTCGCCGCTCGACTCCTGGCAGGGCCCTTCCCTGAGGCAAACCTGGGGAGCCACCGCGGTCATCAGCATCGGGGAGAAATGGAGGGACTGGGTTGGGGACGGGACCGTCCGCTTGGCTGGACATCCCGGGTCGCGGGTGCTGTATTGACATCAAGTTCCCTATGGAAGTAATCCCTCATAAACACGACCACCACCACCCCTTGCACATGGCTGGACAGCAGCCATCGAAAGTCCCACTTCTGTGGCCAGCAATCCCTACAGTGGCCTGACGGGAAACACCTCCTGCATACGATAAGTGAAATGGCAATGGAGGGTCTCACCTCGACTGTGCAGGCCCTGGCCTTCGGTAGATCCTCATTCATTCCTTCAGTTCTTCCACAGCAAAGTATTTCCCTGAGTGCTGCTAAGAAATAAACATTGATGATTTCCTCCATGTGTCGGTTCCAGACGCTCCTGACCCCTCTGCCCTCACTCCGACATGTTCACCCTGGCCTGAAGGACTCTTCAGCCAAGTAGCTGTTGTGCTGTCCAAAGCCCATTCTTCTTCTGGGGGGAAAAAGCCAGCAACAACTGTTCCCCCAACCCTTGGGGTCAGTCCTCGTGCTGGGTATGCAATCAGGTTTTTTGCTTTCTACTCAAAACCTACCAGTCTCCATCTTCCTCAAGCTGCTCTTGTAGGCTCACTGACAGAAAAAGCGTATTTGGCTTTCTCTCTTCCCTCTTCCTCACTCTTCCCTCATGGGCCTTATATCAATTGATACCTGACTGGGGTTTCTTCCACCTCAGTTCCTTTTTATTTCAGGCTTTCTCAGATGTTCTAGTCCTTTTAATTTCTATGGTTTCATTCCCTGTTCCCAGCTGAGGTGATGCCTCAGGCCGGGTGTTGCATGGGGAAACTTCTCTTCAGGCCAGCTGCATCCGTCCCTTCTCATTCAATCAGCATAAAAGCAAAGCACCTGAGATGTTCCAGCAGCAATGCCTTGTGCTAGAGAAAATCCCTTTGTCCAGCAGACAAACATCTTGGAGTCAGGACAAGCAAAATGTAATTACCCGTGGAGACTGAAATAGAAATTTGTCTCCATTTGTGATTAAATTAGTTCCCTATAAACATCAAAAAAACCTGTTGGGCGGGAGGGTAACATGATTTGTCTCTCTCAGACTCATTATTTACTAAATTCTCTGACTCCACTTGGACCCCAGTCTGCATTTTGGGAAACATCCCAGCAATTACGTATATTTATCTATAGAAAAGATGGGGACAAGTGTATTTTTCTTCACACACCCAGGTTCAGATGAACTCGGATAAGTCACGTAAAAGAAATATTCCTTATTTTAAGGAATCGTGCCGTCTCTGTGCTTAGAAATAATTCAGGAAATATATCCCTTGCTGATGGCACCTTGGTGAGATGATGGAAGAGCTGTCACGTCAGCGAGCAACAAGTAGGGGGTAAATCCTAAATGCTGCCACAATCGTACGACAGTAGGAAATTTCCAGAAATAACCGTTATGAAAAGATATGAAAATAAAAGGGATATGTAATTTGGGGTAAAAAAAAAAATCACTTCAAATTCTTCCAGAATATTTCCTAAACCTGTCAGAAAACCCTTTGGTGATCATGGAAACAAATTTTAAACAAAACACAGTGCACTGCAGCACGTTAGAAGCATTTCACAAGGCAGAAAAGAGCTTTAAGAAAGCTCAACTCATACCATTTCAAAGACTTTTGTTGTATAGCTAAGAAAAAATCACAACCAACTGAAAAAAAAATATTTTTGACGAATTTTAGAGGCAATTGATTTTCATCTCTGCGTAGTTGCTCTGCAGAACAGAAGCATTTTCCAAGCAATGAGACAGGTACCTGTATAAGTGTGTGAAGGCAAACACATGTGGTAGCATGGAATTTGAAAATAGTTTCTGGAGCTTTTAGTTTCAAGAGCGAATCCTGGCCACACCTCCAATCTACCAGATGGGTTTTTGATGTTGGCGACATCATTCCGAAGGCCATGGTGTTGGCTTTATCCCAAAAACCTGCTGGCATCTCCCGCCAGGTTTACCTTGCAGGAGTTTGCCATTTGTTTTAGACTTAAACAATGAAACACAATAGGAATGACCTTTCAAATGGTTTAGAACATTGATGTTTAAATGTATATTTTATCCAATAATAGCTTTCAGGCTTCCAATTTGGAGAGAAATCAAAATCTATGTGCTTGATAACCCAGTTCTCCATAGATTTGGTATTTGATCATCTTTTTCTTTTCTAAATGTCAGAAAGATAATTCTATTTTTGTTAGAGGCAGCAGAAGTTGAATGCAAGTACTAATTTCCTATATTCCACCCCAAATTTTAATTTTATTCCACCAGTTTAAGGACAAATTTTAACTCCCTAGTAAGAAATTTGGAACAGTCATACTCGTTTGACAGCTTAATACGTTATTTTGGGAACTTTGCATCACAGAGCTGAATCCACTCCTGCCTTGGAGATGATGTGTCTCCACTAACTGGGTGTGCAACTGCCCTCTGTAACTCAGAATAAACCTGTGGCAAAACTCTGTGCCTTCCTTCAAATCTAAAAATGTAATTTACACGTATATGTCTTCCAGCTTTCTTTTCCCCCTCCCTCACTTTTCATCATAAATCCCAGTTCCTCTAATGCCTGCTGCTTTCTCCCCACCTTCCTCAGCCATCCTGGGGCTCTCTGACCTCCTTTCCCTCCTTCCAGTTCCTCTAGAACAAGAAAGAGACAGAGATTCGATGAAACCCAAACGGCGCACACAAATTATGGAATTTTCACAGAAATATCGGTGGAACCCAGCTGAGAAACCCCCCTGGTTCCTGCCCCTTCTCAGCCTGGAGCTGCACCCCTGGAACCCTGGAGGCAGGAACCCTTTGTGCCTCCGAGGTGCCAGCCTTGCTGGCAGCCAGCGAGGCAGATGGCTGGGAAGTTCCCTTCCTTTTCTGCACAGAATTTATAAATTTAGGCTGTTTTTCGGAACCATCCAGAGTTGTAAATTACCTCTATCTCCTGTGAAACAAGAGCACTTTGCTCCATCCAGCCTTACAAGCCGCCCTGTTTCTGCTGTCCTGGTGCTCGCTGTTAGTAAAAGGGTTTTTTTCCCCTCAGAACAGACGTCTCTGTTCTGATTCACCCTGCTTATAACCGAGCGAGCGATACCAAAAAGCTATAATTAGAAAGAAAACATTCGCAGTAACGTATTTCTAGATGTTGCACAGAATAGCTGGGGGGGGGCTTGGGGAAGCAAGATTATATTTCAGGTGAGCGAAAAGACAAATACCAAGATTATTTTACCCTGGTGCGGAGTGGGTTTGTGCTGCAGCAGAACCGCCCCAGCCCGAAGATTACAGCTCGTTAGTGAATGTGTAAGTGCAGATCTGGCTCTTAGGTAATTCTCTTTACCCTGGTAACTGCTGGCTCTCCGGCAGAGCGCTGCCTCCCATTTAGGCGATTCATCCTCGGCTCATCCAGGAGCGGAGACGGACGTGCTCCCCCGATGGTTGTTTCTCTCCAGCTGAACTTTGAACACGCCGAACTCCCCACTCGCCCCAGCTCCTCCGATCCTGCTCTCGCCGTTGCTTTATTCAGCGTTTTCAGGCTTTTTTTGCGATCGAGGAAGATTCGCAGCTGAGCTGAAACGCTCAGATAAAGGGCGAGGAATGGAAACGCGCAAAAATCCAAAGGAAGCACAGGTTTTGAAGCTAATGAGAACAGGGTATTTTAAATGGTTGACTGATTCGTTACCATTTTCCCATCCTCTCTCTGAGTCAGCCTCAGCCCTCACACCCAGGAAATCTCATACTTGCAGCTCTTTTTGCCGTTTTAGTTTGAAATATAAAAATACTCAACTGTAGCTTGATCTTTACCCCCCATGCAGACAGGGATGAAGTCAGAGAAGGCACAATGTCCCCACCAAATTCTTTCTTCCCCACCACAGCTGCTGGGGTTTTTTCCAGGCTGCCAACCTGAGACCTGTAAACGAGCTTCAAATATCCACAGCTGAGCTCTGGGCAGGGAAGGAAGGCAGGGTCCTTCCCTGTGATCACTGCACGCTTCCAGTTGTGATGGGAGAATTACTGCCCTCACAACTCATGGCTGCATCCAGTGGGAAAAGACTTTGCTCGTTCTTACCAATTCTGTTGGCTGTTTTTAGCCATTTCTCAAAAAAAACCCCGAAAACCATCCTTCAGAAAATATTTTCAGAGCCACAAGTTTTCTTCTGACTTCCCCAGGGGCTTTGTGCTGAGAAGGGATGTCATGCACGTGCATTAAGTCCTTCTTCTTTTTGTCCTTTTTTACTACAAGAAAAATAAGGGTTTATCCCACACCCTGAGCCACCAAACACATCGGGACAGGGGAAGGAGGGGGAAGTGGTCCCCTCTGTTCCCCCCAGGAAGAGGTACCCATCTTCTCCCAGAGGGCAGCCACAGGTAGGAGCAGCTCACATTGCACGGCAAAATACTCACCTGCGCCTTCCTCCTCTCCATCAGGCTGCCTTGAGACAGTTTGAGAAACCCACAACAATTTATTGTCGTTTAGACAATTATTCTCTCACCCCATGACCCCTCCCCGCCCGGGAAGGGGATTCGGCAAAAACAAGGAAACCCAAAGGGTTGAAATATAAACAGGTTTAATAGAATATTACTAAATAGTTAACATTAATAACACTAAAGAACCAATATTGATCCTGATAGCAATATAAAATACACAAGAATCATACTCAGCCCATTCCATCACAGGAAGATGTGTCCTCCCCGCAGGGACAGCCAATGTGGGACACTGCGAGAGCTGCAGCTTCAGGAGGAAGGGCAGGGCTCAGGGCTCCGGCACTGGGGCATGGAATTCTGGGGATGGCAGCCATCAAGGAAAAGAGAACTTTGCAGCAAACTTTCTAATTTATATTGAATGTGACGCTTATGGTACGAAATAACCCTGTTGGCAGCTTGGGTCAAGTGCCCAGGTCTCGCTCCTCCTTGTCCCTGCACCTGGTGAGCTCAAAAACACCGAGACCTTAAAACTCGCGTACCAGAGCTGGCTATATAGTAAATATTTTCTCAAATTCAGACACTAGAATCTTCTAAAAGTGTGGTTTTCCCAAGCATTAAAAGCTAAATTGGTCCTGTATCGCTTAATCCAGGAGACTGCCCTGCTGCAAAAGCACCGAGGCTCTCCATGGGGCCAGCGATGGGCACCTCACACCTCTCCAGGTGGTGTGGGCCCAGCAGAGGTGGTGGTGGGGTGTGTGGTTTTTTTTAGGGACAAAACAGCTAGGGAAGGTAAAGAATAAATAAATAGAGCATGCAGAAGTATGAGAAAAATATGTGTTGAGTTGTTATCTCCTCAATCTCTTTGGAATGTGTTCCAACAGCAAAAAGTGGGGAGCTCTTGGATTGAAAGCTTCAACGTGCACCATGTTTTTCTTGCTTTCTCTCTGGTTCCACGGGGAGCAGAGGAAGGGGGTGACGGAGCAGATCCCTCTTGGTGGGGCTTTCCAGCTGGAGGGTCGGAGCCCCACGATCTGGGAATCGTAGAAACTTTCCTCGTTTTGGGCAGATGCTCGGTGGAGGAAGGAGTCCGTGCTGGATGGCCAACAGAAAAGCAGCGCACACGGAGGAAAATGGGAAACTGGGAGGCGGTGGGATGGCTGCGGTCCAGCGTCCTCGTGGTTCTGGAGCCTCCGGGAAGCTGCGGGATCTGCCCGTCCCAGATGGTGAGCACAGCGTGGCTGCTGCCGCTGCTCTAAGCATGCATCAGCAGGTTTGTCACAGCCAAAGAATGCAGGGGGGAGGACAAAGAGGAGAGGAGAAAACGAGGGAGAGAACGAAGGGAAATGTGAGACAGCATATTAAAAACGAAGGGAGAAGAAAAATAAAACAGGAAAATGCAAAGAGCTCTTTGAACGCGCTCTTAAAGAAAGTCACGAGGGAGGACAATGACAAGTAACAATGCAACTATAAAAGGAAGCAGCAGCCTGGGTCCCTTTAGGGAAATGTAAGACATTTGTGAGGACTTAAGGCGAAAATCCCTGAGAAAAATGGACTAAAATCCATAAACTAATTGCTGTATAGAAATGTCAGGCCAAAAGAGGATGGATTGCTCTGTGCAATGGCCGGGATCTCTCTCATCCTCAACAATGACATATTTAACCTCTACCAAACACCAGGACCCCCACAAAATGCTTCTACCAGCAGAAAAAGAATTGTGAGGTGAGTTATGAATTCTCCAGCACCGCTGACTGAGGCTGGATAAAAATACCACCTTATACAACCCCTGGTTTTGATGCCTGGGTTAGGTACCTCCCGCCTCCAAGGACAGGCTTCTGTGAGCATCACCCCCCCCCAACCATCCTGTGAAAGTCACAGATGCTGAACTCAGTGGCCGTAGGTTTGAGGTGAAAACTCAGGCATTTTTCTCCTTTAGGTGGGCACACCAATTTTTCCATGCAGCAAGCCAAAGGTGGCATTAATATGCCCCAAATCCAAGCCACGGTTTGCAGCCATTAGCGCTTGGAGAAAGAGAAAGGGAATTTATTGTAAAAGAAGGCTATCCAGGAGCGCGCGAGGCAACAGAGAAGGGACGTTCTGTGTTCAGTTTGCAGAACAGAGTACATCATGCCGAGCCTAATCAGCGCCAGCTAATCAGATTATTTGATGAGCCAGAGGAAGCAAAATCTATCTTGGAGCTGACATAATCCACCTGCTTAAGGATCCTGGATATGTTCATTGCGTGTCTGAGAAGCCTTCCCTTTACCTATTCATCGAGACTTAGCCTTTTTTTATGAGCAAATCTAGGATTAATCATATAAGGTTCACATAAAAAGCAGGAAAAAAACCCCAGGTAAGAGTGAGACTTCAGGGGAGCGTGGCTGACGGAGCGGTGCCGGTTGCCACACCACCGGTTTAGCAAGATAGTGGAAAAAAATATCGGTGACACCAGGGACGGTTTAATGCTATTAGTGGGGCCCTTGTAAGGATGGTAACTGATGAAGCTAAGGAATACACGAGTCTGGGATTAAAACGTGGAAAGGATGATTTTCTGGAAAGTCTTGAATTTGAACAGATTTTTATTTTAATTCAGGCCTAGCCTGAGCTGTAAATTCTTATTACTTTAATACCATTGCCTTATTTTTAGAGATGTATTCTGCAAAAAATCTATACCTTCTCCCAGCATTTCTGATCCCAAATAGGCAGCTTCCACAATGGGATAAAAAGTAGCTTTCAGTCTTATTCCTACTTTTAATCTTACAGAAAGCCATTTATCAGGATACCTCATAATGCTATGCCTTATTTACAGATACAACCAGGGGAAAAATAAATCAGAGAATAAGAAAAGTAAATCATTTTCAAACCAGATTACTTTCCTGGAAGGACAATTCTTTGATTGCTTTTATTCCTAACTTTAAAAGAAAATAATTTAGTAATTATACATTGAGCAACTGTTGTTTACTTGTATCACAGAAGCTGCTGCATGTCATGCTGAAATGAGGGGCAGAAACAGAATAAAATAATTGCACTGGAACATTGTCTGGGATCACTGTCTCCCTCCCACTGCACAAAGAAATGCTGAGGCAAAGCTGAGACATTTATCGAGCAGCAGGAGCTCATTAGCTTGTTGTCAGTACTCTCTCCCATTGATAGCTCTTACGTGGATATCTAGGAGGTAAGCAGCAGCATGAAGAGACTTTTTGTAGCACATATTTCTGCTTTTATACAAAAAATATGTTTATCGTCTCCCAGATAATCCTTGCCACCCTGAGGAGTACAGATTTGGGCATTCAGGAATGTGTTGCTTGTATTCCAAGCACAAGACTCAGCTGCGTGTGAGTTTGTCTTGCCTAAACTCTTCGAAAAAAGTTTAAGCTTCACCAGCCTACACTTCCATAAGACAGACAGCTCAGGAGCTGCCCATGTCCAGGGAGAGTTTTAAATTTACAGAGCTTTAACACAAAAGGGAAATTTAGAGTATATATTGGGATTGTATACAGCTGAAATTGCTTAATTATTGCAGCAAGTTAGATCTTCCATAGAGGTCAAATAAGGACTGGGCATTAGAGAATTCAGAAGTATATTTAACTGTGGGGTAAACTCCTGTCTCAACGATTGATGTCATAAGCCAGCCAGATCCATGTATAATTATTTGTCCCTACACCTCGTTACTGGCCAAGCAAAACAGAAGCAGACAGGGAGAGCCATTGACTTACATTTGCCCAATGCAATTCAGGTTAATCAATAAAACCAATTTTACAAAATTATGCAAAATGTCGAGCTCCCTCGCTGAAATAATTGGAAATTGGTGAAGCTGCTCGGTCTCACAAATCTCCGCTGGAGACTGAACCTTTACAAACACTGAAATCCTTGACCGGGAGGATTCACATGCCTCTCTTCTTGGCCATTGCTCTGCTTTTCTTGCAGTGCCAGGGTTTTCATGTAGGGTTTCATTCAGGGTTTTTCCACTTTCCCCAAGACTTCCCACCACACATCTCTCTGTCAAGTCAACTGCTTGCAGTCAAGGGGTCTGGGCACACAACCAAGGCCCAGCGAGAAGGTTCAGATTTGGACCTTTGCCCACAAGCCATATGTGATCGATATAGAAAAAAATCACATTAAATTGAGTACATTGGTAATACTTATTACATAACCGATGTAGATAGAATCCAGGCTACACATGTCAGAAGCAGAAGGTGGCTGTTCAGATGGGCTGATTACTTGCATCAAATTGGAAGCCTATTTCTCAAATGGAGCAAAAATCTGTTTGGATTAGGGCTTTCCTTCTATTCTGGGGAAGAAACAAAAATTCTGCCATTTCATTTTGGTGCTGTTTCCATTATCGTGCCATCCTGGCTTTGAATTTGCCACACTCTTATTCTGAGTGTACTTCTTGCCCGGAGAGCTTAGTCTTCAAGAGGTTTCGTGATGTTCTCAGGCAGTGAATGAAGAGGTCAAGTGGAGCTGCTCTTCCTTCAGAGCATGCATCTCCAAAGCTGAACCGTATTCATTTCTTGGCCGTCTTCCTCTCACATCAGAGAATATTCCAAATAAGGTCTCGCTGGTACGTTGCTCAAAATCAAAATAGTTTCATCTTATTTAAGTTTGATAACCCCTTGAGAAAACTCCCTTGGACTTTGACTTCCCTTTAGAGCTGTTGACTGCCTCGGCGTACGGTCCTGTTAGATCTCTTCAGTTAAACACAGTTAAATCACAGTTCTGTCAGCTCTCAGTATTTTAATGTTTTTCTTGGAATATTTGCTTTCTGTCCTAGACCTCCTGCCTCTAGAGTCAAGTGATTAAGTTAGACTCTGAGGTTATATTTTCAAAGTAGATTTCTCATTCTCAAGGCAGCGAAGAAAAAGCATAAAATATGGACTAAATATAACCTCAGTGCAATCTGAAGGCTCAGAAACTAGAAGTGAAGACAAAAAAAAGAACCTCATATATTAGTTCTTAAAACTAATTATTTAAAAATATTTTTGGATATTTATGCAAATGGCAAATTGGGTTTTTCCCCCGATGTTTTTGACTGCCTGATCCACAATGCAGAAGACATTTCTTTTTGTGCCAGAGCTGGACCAATATCCCAGTTTAGTAGAGGAATGAGAAGATCTGCTCTCACCAAGAGGTCACTCTGGCTGAGGTCCTTACATGTAGTTGTAATCACAGTCTTCCTAAAACATGCCAGGAGTAAAAAGGGATAGTACCATCTATGTTCTGTGTTACATTTTGGGTAGATGTGCTATGTTTAGCTAATTTTCTCAGATAGCAGAATATCTACCTGTTCCTTTTCTTTCATCAGTCATTGGATTTGGGCTGCAGGAGTCCATCCCAGAGATGACTCTGCCATAGCTCTGGCTACAATAATTTCTTTGTACTTCCAGACATCATCCACAGTTTTACACAGCTTTGGTGTTAAATGTGTACCAGATACTGTCATGGAATTGTAGAATGATTTGGTAGGAAGGGACTTCCAGAGGTTTTCTGCTTCTCTGCTCAAAGCATGGACAACTTTAAAGTTAGATCCAGCTTGAAAGTCAGGTCATGTTGCCAGGGCCTTGTACAGTTGAGTTTAAATCCCTCCAAGGATGGAGAACCCACAGCTTCTCTGAGCCCCGTCCCAGGGTCTGACTGACACTGAATTATTTTTTTCTAATATGTAGTCTAAGTTTGCACGAGTTGTCTCCAAAACACGTACACTCTGCCTCTTTCCACGGCTATAAGCCTATATTAGGTTTGATTTAGCTGTTTTGCATTGAGAGATAAGGTGACTAGAGTTCATGAAGCCCACAGTTTGCTGAGGCAGCATGAAATAAAAGAGATTCTAGGTTAGAAACACAAGCCATTAACCTGGAGCACCGAAAAAAGCTTTGGCTTCTTTTTCTTCTAGACTAGTACTGGAGAGGCCTTGACAAAAATAATGATTTAACTTATATTTATCCTACAAGTGTATAACTAGAACTGGTCAAAGGCCATTATTTCTTTTCTGCTTGAATTTTCAAAGTTCCAAAATATTTAATTCCACAAAAGAAAAAATATTGAAAACTTGCCAGAAGAAAACAATGTTATTTAAAACAAAAAAATGAAACGATCACAGAACTTGAGGCTCTTGTAATTTATCCAGGAACTCTGGGACTTGCTCTCCAAAGCTCTGTGATCTCCTAAGGTCTCTGGTGTCCAAACCCGGGAGCCCAGTGTGGCCGGTCCAGAGATGGACTCTGAAGTGATGGAGACACCTCGTCACAACACCGGGTTCCTCAGAGACAGACTCTGTCAGGTCCAGGCCACCTCCTGGTCCTCCTGGCACACTGGCAGGGAGTTGACTGGAGCACTCACTAGCGTACCTCCAAAATGCGCTGAGACTCATTAGCTTGTGCAAAACAGTTTGGTTTCAACAAACTGCTATTTACCACAACATCTGCATTTTTGGAAACTGTCTGGCGAGCAATATTTCCTATCTAAAAGGAAGTATTTTGCTTATCATCTACCGGCCATCTCTTCGGCAGCCATTTACCTACGGGCTGATCTGAGATGTCCTATCTCCTAGGTGCAAGGAGAAAGCAGCATATCCAGCTCACCACACTCGAAAAACGTCTCAGTGCATTTCACTGCATCTAAACTAGGCTAAACAAGTTACACCCTGGGCACACTGACCCCTCGGGGGAATACGAACAGTCTGGTTCATACTACAGCTGCATCACGAAGACCTAATTTAGTCCCTGATGTTTTGAGATACACATGCAAGCTGGTTTTTTTTAGAAGGTCACCCCCAGCAGAGACAAGAATTTTTTTACTATGAGCGTGAAGACCTTGAGTTTTGAAAAATGCCTGTCATCATCATCATCTGCATGCTATTTTTTTTTTCCATCTTACTTACATTAAATGGTCGGTAGAAGAGGCTGTAATTTATGCAGCTCTCCAGACAGCCATCTCAGGGGTCACATGGAGTGCAACCACCTTCGTTTTAAACAAAAGCTCAAAACCACTGTGCAGTTTTAAAACTGGAAAGACAACGGAGGCTACCTGGTATGGATGAAAACCTGAACTGCATTTGCTGGCAAATTAAAGGCACAAAAACGATGACTAAGAGGAGATGAAGGAAAAAAAATGGTAAAAGAATGTTAAAGACAGATATTTTGATGTTTAGGCACATTTTCTGTCTCCTTATATAGATTTTTTAAAGGTGAGTCCTGATTCTGTGCACTTGTCCTTAAGAGTTAGTACCAAACACGCAGGAACATGATTTAGATCCGGCAGTCGCTAATTACCCTGCCTCGTGGTACCCATTTCCTTGGGTGCTCTGTTTTTCTCCATCACCGTGACAGCACTTCCCACACCAGAGAAAATATTTAGCTCCCATCTTCCTGTAGAGTAGCAATTTCCCCATTTTTCATAACTCGGGCCTCCCTCACCCAGCAGCTGCAGTATCTGCTTGAATTGGTGAGCATTTATTTTGTGGTTTGTTTTTTCTTTAAGTCCTGATCAAATTAGTTCGAGGGAGAGGTACCTACAGCATCTTAAAGAGCAGCTGCTCTTTACAAATCAACCCCAGGAAATATTTTGTCTGTTTATAGTATGAATTGGCAGAACACAGGCTTCTGCATCCTGAGATGTTCTATCATCTCCCATTAAACAAATCGGGGACTGAACCTCCGTTCTGAGCTACAGATCACAAACGTTAAGCGGGAGGAAAGTAAACATCCAGTTTAGCTTTTACCTCGCTGTGTTTGCCGAGATCCGTATCGCAGGGTCTGGGTCTCATTCATCTGAGGTTTCTCAGCAATATCCTTAAGAAAATAAGTGAGTATCTCCTGTTTGTTTTTTTTTTTTTTTCTCTTGCTGGACATCAGTTTCTCTGCAGTGCTAACATACCTCTTGGCTGAACTGATCCATGCTAGAATGGATAAAGATCTCTATAAAAAAGGAATTATTGTCTAACCTTTGCCTGGCTGGGGGCCAAAGAAGGCTGCGTGATGGTTAATCTTACATTTGCACAGCACGAAAAAGAAATATACAGTGGTACTCTGAGGAGCTCGGCCAGCCACTCCTCAGCCTGTTTTTCAATGCTAAGCTACATGGAAATCTTCCCCTTCAGTGAGAAAAAAAAAAATATAAAAACCCCCCAAAATATATATATTTTTTTTTTTATTTTGGCACAATGGCATTGGTGGTTGTGGGGTTTGGGTTCAGAGGATTTTTTCCTTATAGGATTTCTAATGGCAGCAAGGGTTCCTGAATCCTGCATTTGTCACCCTTCTGCTGCAGGCAGAGCTGTACGGACGGGCTCTGCCATCCTGTCCTGGTCTGGTAATAAAGAGTAATAACAGACTCCGAGCTGTCACGAGAGGATATGACCAAGCCTTGGCTGGGCAATGGGGAATTCAGCCACCTCTGATGACCGGCAGCTGAGGTGATCTCAGAGGGAAGGGAATCTGCCCACAACAAATAGCTTGTAGCCCACCCACAAATACCATTGACCCCTCCACGGGAGGGTCCTGGAAACTCACCACAACAAATAGCTTGTTGCCCACCCACAAATACCATTGACCCCTCCACGGGATGGTCCTGGTTTTTCCCCTCCAACATCCCTTCTACTCACCACGCACGAGAGTCATCCTCAGAGGGTCAACCCCAGCTCTCTCCTGTGCTGGACCAGGTGGTCAAAACTGGATTAATTTAATTTTGCCCTAAAAATGACATAAAGTCTGTGTTCTTGCTATGCCACAGTGGTTGGGAGGAGAATTTTACCCCCTTGTGAGGTTTCCCACCCAGAGGGATGCCCCACACACCCACACGTAGCCTTTGTACAAGCGATGAGCTTCTGCAGACTCTGCATTTTGGGGGAGCAGTAGTGCCCAGGGCCCAGGCTGAGCTCTTTCCCCGAGTAGCAGGGCAAGCAGCTTCCTCGTTTTTGTTTAGGAAGTCACACTAATTACAGAGCTATTGTCCTCTTCACTTAAGCAGACAGCATTAATCCCAAAGCTATTAAAATCTCAGCGTTTCCAGCTTTTCTCAGGAGCGGTGGGTGAAGAATGGCCGTCCATGGAGCCAGCTCACACCCACGCTGCTCTTCTGTGGTGACCCTGGGCAAGTGGCAAACGCTGCACGGCCACTGTAAATTCCTATTTTGCTGGCCTCCTTAGCTAGGAGCCAGGCCAGAGCAGCCTGGAACAGGATCTGCCCTCCTGCTTCCTACTGTGACAGAGAAGATGCCACAGGAGGGCACAAGGAGAGTGAGTCATTCCTGTGATCATTAATTAATTGGTGCCCTGCTGCTGCTCCAGGCAGGCCAAACAGATTACACATGGCAAAATTGACATAAACAAGCAGAGAGTTCTGCTCATAAAGGAAGCTGGAAAGGCACTCAGTCCCCAACCTGCTGGAGACAACGATCCATTCTGCTCCCTTCCCAGGATGCTCTCAGGTGCTTGGATCAATTAGGCTTCTTCCTAATGAAGGTGGGGTTCCCAGATGAGGGGATGCTCAGAATTTACTCTCCCTGGTGAGACAAACACCTCACTCTCCAGCCTGGATGGGTGAAGCTTTAGGGTCTGACTAAAGCACAGCCAGGGCCACCACTTCCCAGCGGGTGCTCTGTGTCTTCTGGCGAAAGGCAGCCACCTCCACTGCCAGCACCGAGACCAGGAGTTAATGTCCCTGGTGTCCCCTCTGCACCAGAACCACCCCGGAGGAAGAAGCTCACCAGAAAAGGCAATATTACTACCACAAAAAGGGATATTCCAGCCCCCAGCTGCTCAGAGAAAATGGGTCTGGGGGGAGTGAGGTCAGAAGGAGGGTCCCTGCTGCCCTCCCAGCCCCTTCTCAGCTCCCTGAGCCCCCCGAAGCTGCTGGCCAAGGGCAGGCAGGGGCTGGGCACAGCAGAGGACAGTAAACGGCAATGATGCCCCCAAGAGCATGGGCTGCCTGCCAAAGAGCACTGCCAGGTGCTCGCTGTTTAAATGGCTTAATATATTATATTAAACAAAGATCAATATCAGATACACCGTCTCCATCCCTGTCTCGGAGCACGAGCTCGTCCGGAGCACGCAGCATCCCACGAAGCCGAGGTGCTTCGAGCATCTCCCGACGGCAGAGCTCGCTGTGCCACACCAATCATCCCACCTTACCCCAGTCAGAGGACTGGGGGTGCTGGGAGAGTGCAGATAGCTACCACTCTTAAACTGTCCCCTCTGCGAATTCGGGGTGCTGAAGTACACAAACAACCTCGGCAGGGAAACTGGGGCAGGGTAACCCATCTGCACACATCTGCCTGATGATGGAAAGGACCTCAAACCTCAGAGGGGAGTGCACAGCCCCAAACCCACCTTACCGAGGCTGTGGGAGGGTAGGTCATTCTGAGACCGATGGATGAGACCACAACAAAAGAACCAAACCTTGTTGTTAGTCGCCATACAGGCGAGGTCCATCATCCTTCCAGGTGCTGTAGGCTCAAGCCCAAACTCTAATTGCTTTATTCTTGTTGAGTTACAATGGTCTATGATAAAATCTCCAGCTTTACGGGGCATTTCCCCGGCACGGATTCAGAGCAGCAGACGCACCGCGATGCCTGAGCCGTAGCAGAGCTTCCCGTGGCCGTCCACTGCCTCAGCAACCAGGGAACAGCCACCAAATCCCCGCGGCATCCCTGGAGCCCCTGCTCCAGCAGGTAGCATCCTGGTTGGCAGTAGCCACATAGCACTGAGGATGGCAAAAATTCATAGAATCATAGAATCTCCTGGGTTGGAAGGGACCCTTTAGATCATCTAGTCCAACCGTCAACCTAACACTGACAAAAACCACCATTAACAACTTTTTCTGGACCTCTGAGTTAAAGATGGTGTACTGTACTTGGGTACTTGGTAAGTAAAGTGTATGAGGTCTGACAGCTACAGTAGTTTATTAATTTGCCTCGTTAATCTAATTCCCTAGACTCTTTTTGGGAAAGATTAAATCAATCATATATTGACATTAAAAGTCAGCACAAGGGGAAGAAATGTGGAGGCCTGGCACAGAAAAGTCAAAATTTGTTAAAAAAAAAAAAAAATTGGGTGTTTGTGGTGACCAGAAGCTAAATGATGAATATTTGATACTAGGAGGAAAATTCCCCTCTCTTCTGTACATAGGTGGGGAACCCTATGGAAATTCTGTGAAAGACTATAAATGAGCACAGTTTATAAAGATTTCTGCTCTGTGTGAAGCTGGGAACCACGGCTTGCTGAGGGGGTTCTCGTGGTAGGTTTATGTTCGTGGAGCCTCTGTGCTTCTCTTTTCTTAAGCACAGATACGTCTTTGCAAGAATTACGATGTGTGAAAAGAAAAAAGCTAAAACGAACCTGGTGGCAGGTCACAGCAACCCCTGGAAAGCCAGAGGCGAGATGATCTTCCCTCGTTTACCCCATCGGTTACCTGCGTGGTCAAGGGCACAATTCATACTTCAATGTTTTCTGAAAATCAAACTGGGGAAAAGATTTGCTTTCAGATTTTCAGTAATAAAAATTTTCCCGAGTCAGATACTTTAGCAGAAAATCTCACAAATAGGCTGGAGGCTGTCCTCTGGTGAGGAGCTTAAAGGCAGGTTCCTAAGTCCAATTTGCCTGATTTTGAAGGCAGTTGAGACACTTGACTAAGAGATGGGTTTCAGGGTTTAATCCTTAATCTCGCAGAGGCGCTGGGAAGACCTGGAGCAGAGTAAGGTTTTAGGGATTCTTCCAACCAGGAGTTAACCTTTGCTTTCTGAAAATACGTATTTCCAAAAACCTTGTGCGGAACATGCATAGAACAAATTTATAGGGTCAGCCTCCCTATTTTCTTCCACAAAATAGGCTCCCTTTTAGCAGTTGTTATGTTTAGCCATTTTGCATGACTGAATTTCCATTCCCCAACGGCACGTGATGTCCCAGCTTGGAACCACAATCAGTTTGATACTTTAAAAGGACTGCTCTCCCCTGGACTTCAGAGATTTCAGATTATAGCTTGTCAGACAACTCCCACCCCTGGTCCAAACTGCAGCTCAGTAGTTTTTCTCCTTTTGCTCTACTAAAAAACATTTGAAAAGCCCTGTGAAAAGCGCCATGTCCTGTGTACTTTCTCCACAGGAGACAATTAACCCAAGAGAAGGGTCAAGACTTGGTCCCGTCTTTTCAGGATTTAGTAATCCTTTCAACATTATTACACTTTTAAAGCCATCAACTGTTTAGTTCACCTCATTTTCAGAAAAGGTTTCCACCCAACTGACAATATCTGCCTTGTCTAAATTGAACATCCCTGTCGTTTCTTACTCGGATGTCGTAGAGGGTATTGATCACGGACCATCTCAACTTCTGCTGCAAGAGATGTAGTACCTGAAAATAATTCAAAGGGACCTTTCTGAGATAGATCCTTCTTTCATTGGGAAGCCTGTGGATGGGATGAAGTGTTCACCAGACCCTATATTTGAAATGAGCCTAGGATGGCAAGGGTAATGTAAATGTGGTAAATGTAAAGCAGATTATCCCAGCATTAAAATGGCTCAGGCCACCAATATGGTCCTGCAGGAATAGAGTGGGAAAGATGGAGGACAATAGAATCATAGAATCATTATGGTTGAAAGAGACCTATAGGATCATCGGGTCCAACCATCAACCTAACACTGCCAAGGTCCCACTAAACCTTGTCCCCCAGCACCACATCTACATGTCTTTTAAATACCTCCAGGGGTGACGACTCAACCACTTCTCTGGGCAGCCTGTTCCAATGTTTGATAACCTTTTGGTGAAGAAATTTCCCCGTCCTACCTGAAGTGGGCAGCATGTCCAGAAACTAGCCAAGGCAAGCAATGAGCCCAGCAACCGGCAGGCAGTGGGATTTCCTTGGCTAGAAAACAACCTGAACTCACTCGAGAGCTGCAAATAAATTCCCTATGAACAGACGAGGGCTGTAGCTCTGCGTTCCCCCGGCTGGGAACCTGAATGACTGCCAGCATCACCTGGGCCACCTGCGAGACCCATTGGCAAAGCCCTCTGGCCACCCCAGCATCCTTCTGCTCTGCTCTTCTTCAGCCATCCCGCTTTCTCCCCCTTTGAATAGAACACAGGTATTTCCTAGAACATTTTTAAGGCTTTTGGTCTGCAGAGATCAACTTTTTCCTTGCACGAGGCTAGCCACATGTTAAGGGGTTGGCCATGCCATGCAGGAGTGTATTTATTTCCACGTGGAACCGATGGGATCCCCCATCACCTGCCTCGTGCTCGGTGTTTCCCTGCAGCCGCAGTGTGAAATGTTGCATCTATTTGACTCTCCCATCCTTCTGGAAGGGATTTTAATATTTTTCTTCTGCATTTCTCTGCTGCGGCAGCAGTGGGCTGGATGTCTGATCGGCCCAGTGAAGGGCAGGCAAGGTGCAAGGACTGTTCTGGCGGCTTGGGGAGGCTCAGTCCGGAGAAAGGAGGTCAGTGCAGGGTCTCAGAGAGATGCTGTGCCATGCCTGGGGACATTTCATACTGCTGAGACCCCTGAAAAGGAGCACTTGGCAGGGGAGAGGTGGGCACCAGCTGCCCAATTGTAATCCCTGCCGTGACATGACTTAGTGATGAGTTTTAGGGTAATTTATTTCTCGCTCTGCTCTTACCCGCATGAAGGGGAGATGTGGGTCACTAACAGAGATCCCAAACCGGAGAAGTTTAGTAGCTTCAGCAGAAGAATCAGCCTTGAGTTTGTCTCTACCACACACAGAGCAGTGGTCAGAAATGTCATTTAACTGCATGTCCCATCGCACGAGGGGAGCCGTGCACCCCGCTGCATCCATGCCTCCCTCACCCGGCTCCCCGCTCTCCCCGCTGCATTAATCAGACCTTTTCCAAAGACACTTACTAGCTCTTTCCCTCTTCAAAATCCCAAAATAATTGTCAGTAGCTATTTAAAGCCCTTCACAGACCGGCGGGTACAAACAAAACCCTTCTGGGTCAGCCCAGCCTGGCTGTTTATAAACAGGACACACAAAAAAGGACAGTCACGTTGCCCAGATAAGCACAGAGACTCCTGCTCGTCAAGAACGTCCCCGGAGGTTTTGCGTGGCCAAGCCCATGGGTCACACGACTGCACTTTGTTAACCTGCCTCAGCCATCGTGAGAACAGGCGCCACAGGTTTGGGTCACGCTCAGTGTCCCTAGAGATGTTTGCAGCTTAATTAGTGAAAATTCTTCTTCAAACACAGACGGGCAGCAGCACAGGACCTCTACTTCTTTTTGGGGTTGGTGGGATGCTGTGGAGCTGCTGCAGGGGTGCAGGAAAACACAGGGATGCCGCTCGGTGCGGTTGAGCAGCTTCATATCTGGGCTTCATATCCAGAGAAGGAATGTGAAAACATGGGCATGGAGAACGAACAAGCCACACAGAGGCACCCGAGCTGGAACTCTGGCCAACAGTTTACTCCGGAGTTTACCAAACCATAAAACAGATTGCAAAAACTTTTTTTTTTTTTGTCAAATTGAAAGGGGAATTAGAAATGCAGAGAATTTCTTGCTGTAAATGCTGTGCAGCGCACAAATGTCAGCAAAAAAATCTTCAAAGCGGCGGTAAGGTCATTCCTATAAATAAATCATCCTGGCCCTGAGGAGCCCTACGGAGCTTCCCGGGAAACATGCATCCTGGCAAATTGGATCTACCCTGAAAGAGGAGACAGGTAACGACCGCTCCTTTCAGTGCCGCAGGAACTGAGGGTTTAAATGGGACCAACAATAGCTACTCCATTTTTTAATCTCTCTGATGAATAATGCAGTGCATTCAATAAGACGATGGGCAACGTGTTCCAACACACTGATATCGAATACCAGCAGCGCTCGCGGTCCCAGGACGGGCTCTTTATTAAGAGGGTAAAAGCAGAGATGGAGCCGCTCAAGAGGAGCGGGGTTTGCACGCTCAGGGCACATTTACCCAGGGAGGCATCTAGTGCCCACGTGTAACTGTGTGGCTCAGCCTGGATATTGAACCTTAGAATCATGTAACTACCTGATATACAGCAAAAAGCAGAAGAAAGTGCACTAAATTACTTCCACCCAACCCCATGGCACAGCAAACAGGGGTGAGCCGATCAAACAGGCAGTCTTTCTGCCTGGCTTAAGGACCAACAGAGTGGACCCACCTGCTTCGGTGAGTCCATGTCTGAGAATTTAGCAGAAAACAAAACTAAGCAGCTGGCAGACTGGGTACCACGCAGGAGATGATGTTCAAGCCACAGAAGCATATTGCAAGGGTTTTACGTGGGACAAATCACCCAGGTCTCCGTGGTCTCCACAGGTACACAGCATCCTGTGCCACTGCTGTGAGTGAAGATCATCCCTGGGCGAAAGGAAAAATTCATATGTAGGGAATCATCTGATTATATCTTTTAATATTTATGCGTCACAGAGCTTACTACAAAATATTTTGCAAGCCGAAATGTAAGCGCCGAAGAGAGAAAGCATTAGGGCTAATGCAAGAGTTGTGAGTCACGGGGGGTTTGCATGTCTTGTGATCGACTTCCACGACCGTTACACTAAAACTACTTGCTGTTCTTCCGGAAAATAATTGGATTTGAAAAGAATAAACCATAATTATTTTTTAAGTACTCTTACTCCATCCTCATCCTACAGCTTCTGCTGACCTTCAGTAGCACAGATCAGATCCACGCAACGTCTTTTAACTTCATTCCACTGTAAAATATTAATGCTTACGTACGGCACAGCATTATTATCCCCTTTCTGGGGCTGGGAAAGTGTGGCGGGGAGATGGGCTGAGCTGCTGGAGCTGCAGCGAGCAGGGGGTGATGGACTAAAAACCCTGGCCTCTGGCCAAGTGCCTGCTCTTACCTGTGCTAGGCAGAGAAATCAGGAGGGGGACAACGATGCGCTGGGTAGAACAGGCTCTGTCCTTGGCTCCCCGGGGCAAATCCAGGAGGGTGGCACCACGCCGGCACATGGGAAGCTGACCAAATCCATTACAAGGGGAAGAAAGCTCTTACTGTAATGTCTGTCCTATTTGAGAAAAGGAAATAAATCAGTGTGTTACAATATTCTCATGGTAAAATTATCTGTGCCATTTTTTCAGCTAACATATACCAAAAAAAAGCTACGCTGGGATGCAAATCAATCTCTGATTTTCATTTTTTAAATTATTTATTTTAATTATTTTGCTTTGCAACGGGGAAGGGATGGGGAAGGTTTCCAAGTGAGAGAGAACGGCATTAAAAGAGGGAACATGTGCTTTATGATTATTTTTCGTAAAGGATGAGGATCGTCAATTAACCTGAAAATGCGGCAGGAAAGGTTCACTTTGGCCTGAAAAGGCTTTTCTCTCAAAAATGGTTTAAATAGAAAATTTATGATCAATAGCCAGCTTAGATTCTATAATGAGCTCAGCTGAAAATGGGTGGTAGACACGTTCACATCCTACGGCAGCGTTAGATGGATGAAGCAACCTCCTCCTTAACCTCCCACGTCTTATCAAACACTGTGCAATCAAGAGATGTTGCCAGTAGCAACGATGAGCGTTTCACCTGTTTGAAGGTCTCTCTCTCTCTCTCTCCTTCGCTTTAGCTGCTTCCTGGGCCCTGGTCCTGCTGCACGTGGTGTATCCCCAAAGGCTCTGCACTCCAGTTTGTCCTTTCTGTTCCACCAGGTGTGAAATTCAAGCCCACGGGGCTGATACGGACCTTTACAAGATGCCTGGTCTCTCTGTTTCATGCCATGCTTGTTTGGCAGCCCAGTGAAGCCAACTCATAGAATCACAGACTGATTTGGGCTGGAAAGGACTTTTAAAGGTCATCTAGTCCAAGCCCCCTACCGTGAGCAGGGACATCTACAACTGGATCAGCCCCTGACATTGGAATGGAGTAGAATGGAATATTTCAGTTGGAAGGGACCTCCAAGGATCATCTAGTCCAACTGCAATGGGACGGTGTGCTGCGGGTCAGTACATTAAAAACAAGGAGCTCCAAGAAGAGACTGAGTGAAGCTGCCCAAGGTCTCCATAGCTCACCCGTCCTTCTAGTTATGAAATTAGAAATGGCCAGGTGACATTCTGCACACAAATGTGAAGAGGGAGTGAACGTATCTTTCATGAGACATAAGCAAAGCAACACAGGGACCTTACCTTCTCCCAGCTGTGGCCAGCAGGCAACCTTCCATCTTTGTGTCTTCAAATTGATCCCATTCCCTGATGTTGAAAACACTTATCTACTCACCCCAGTTGGTTTCACTGTGTGAAATGTTTTCTGAAGATTTTATGAAAATGTAGAAAACAAAAACTGCAGCTGGGACTTTTCATGAATAAATGATGTTAATAGTTTTAAACATTTTTTAAAACTTAAGCTGTTCTATTTTTAAAAAAAAATCCTCCTCCATTTTTACCAGCGAATCTTCTCCACGAATACGCTTCGCACTCCTCCAGCCTCCCCCCAAGGGAAGGGAGCCAAAGCCCGGCTGCAGACAGCAGTCATCAAGACGGTCTCTGATTTGAATAGGGGCTGGGTCATTTAATGCTTTACAGATGGCAAACAGCACCGTGCATTTCACCGGGAGATAAGCTGGCAGATGCTGCCACATCATGCCACGGCCATGGTCAGCTCCCTACACCCTCCGGAGTCATCCAGCACCCGGCGAGGACCCAACCTGCTTCTCCTCGGAGACTTCTCCCGCACATCCCAGCTCTCCGGGACGGATCAACTGCCCCCTTCACCTGGCCAGCCTGCAGTACAGGCCGACAACACCAGCTCTTCCTAATCACTTCTTGGTTCTCCTCAAGGTCTTACCTATGTATAAAACATCCTGAAAAACGGAGACCAAATGTACTGATCTGCTCTTCCAGCACCCGCTTAAAAAGTTGCGCTCAACTTTACTCAATTCAGTACTTTTTGGGTTCTCTCACCTTCCCCTGAAAAACATTTTTCTCTTTTGGTTGTTATTCTGAATCCATTTCTGAAATGACAACTCTGAAAGACTTGAGTCAGTGCCTTTTGTAATTGCAACTAAAAAAAGAGCAGGTGAAATATCGGCAGAGAAGCTTGATGGAGCAAAAAGAGCATCGGCACAATAGCAGGTGTCAGTCTGCCAAAGTATTTCTGGAAAAGGGAAAATCACAGAGTGTTCATATTAGAGACGTTTTGATTATAATTCCCCCCCACAATGACGGTGCAGTTACAGCTAAGAGTTATTCAAAGGTATTAAAAATTATTATTGCCAAAAAAATAGGAGGAAGGAAAATGTAGGGCGGAGCAGCATCTTCTCTCAGGTGAGGTACCAGGGCATCAGTTGTCCATCTGTGTAAGATAATCATGTTGTATTCATGAAACGCTGTATCTAACGAGCCTGCAAATGTGGCTGGAGTTTGCCGCTGCTGGACGTCCACTTCAAAGCTTTTATCTGCTTTGTTCCAGGTGATGTGCAAGAGTTCTCTGTCTTTGGGCTCCTCTTTCAGGCACTAAATCCCCTTTTTCACTTGGCACTTCCCTGCCAAAACGCAGCCCTCTGATTGCTGCTGGTTGGCGTGTCACGGGAAAGCTCCCCCTCTCTTTGCACAGGATTTCTTTTAAAAGTGTGATTTTAAAGGAAAAAAGAAAAAGGCACAATCATGAAAAGAAGCCAGTGAAATAAAGAACGGGGTTACGTATGCAGAGAATACCCTCAAAGATCTGCTCGGTCCGTCCTTCCTGAGTCATCTGTGATGATGAACCTTCCCTGGGTGCTCTTGAAGTTTGGGAGTGCTTCAGAGGAGCCGTTGGTGAGGAGCAGGTCGCATGGGGTTTTCCCATGGGTAAGCAAAGCCCAGCTGGCCCAGAAGGTTGAAGGGAGATCATTTTTTGCCCGTTTCCCCGCACTGGAACTAAATCATCGGTGGAGAAAATTAGAAAAGAGCCAGCTGCATCCTGTTCTCCGCCTGGCTCACAAGATGTGGCTAACTGAATTTCACCCAGCCACGCTCGGAGATGCAGGTCGACTTCCCAGGTCCAGGTCTGCACTTTTGACCCTGGGTCCACGCCAGTGTAACCCATCGCTGCCTTGGCAGGAGATGGGGCTTCCCAGCAGACTCCAAAGGATGCTACTCTATCTCTGCGCCCCACACAATGACCCAAACCTGCAAATCTATGAGGCTGCATGGTCTACGTTGCTCTGAAAAACTGAAAAGTTTCTCTTCTTTTGCCCATTGGATAGGCTTCAAGGCCTCCAAGCGAAGCCATTTTAGCTGCTCCCCAGCTCTTTTAGGAGTTTTCCAGCCAAAGCAGCCTCACACTGTGATCCAGACAGTGGAAAAGAAAAAAAAAACCTGAGCACAGATCAAAACCAAAAAGCAAACAAACCAAAAAAATCAAAACAAAACAACCCTCCCAAACCCGGAGCATTTTAGGCTTTCTACTAAATGAAGACAAATAAGTATAAAGAGGATGAATACAAACCTTTTTGGGGAGAAGCTCTTTAACAGAGGAGTGAAATCTCTCCAAAGTAGCTTTGCTACCCCACACAGCTTCAGCGAGCCGTGGGTCCAGTGAAGTCGTCTCCAAAGCACTCTCTTCTATTGCCTCCAAAACCATAAATGACTTTTTCCTGAACACTCCTGGTCCATCCACCACAGATAATCCTGAAACCCGCCAGAAATTTGGGCAAGTTATCAAACGGCGGAAAAAACCTGTCATCTCCTGCTTGGCGGCTGGCAAATGCAGCTTCAAGACTGTATTCATAAAGAAAATCAATTTTCCAGCGTTTCCATTCTCAGCTAGAGCTAAGCTGGCACTTTGGGCCTGAGCAGATAATTTTAACACTTGAGTATTTCGCTCACGTCATATTAAAATTGCAACACCCTGCAGCCACCATGTAGGCTGTGAACCATTCTGGAGATAGGTAAAAACCTGAGTGCTATTCTCAGAGATCAGTTCCATCTACCAAAGTTATTCATTAAAGTAATTACATGGACCCAAAGTCCTCTAACTGCATTGCATCATCAGCTGGTGACAAGCAAAATTCCAATTCCTTGCTAGAAACTGGTTTGAAAGCAGTTTGGAGGCTCTGAGAGCCCCCCTAGATCACTTCTTAGTCCAAAAAAAACCCCCAAAGTTAAAAGAAAGCAACTTTTCTCTCATGGATTTTTGAGGGTCATCCAACCTGGCGGATTTAAAACTTCACCAAAAAGCAGTTTGAGAGCTGCCAGGGAGTCCTTATTTGCTACCACAATCTCATGCCCCACAGCCCTGTTGATTCCATCATAGTGGTCCATAGGTCGAAATAAATGAAAAATCCTCAAACTCTTCCAATTCAGAAACTAAATTTGTGATGCTACTTCAGTGGGATGCTGCGGGGGTGGGGGGTGGATTATATTCCCATGCATTTGGAAAAAATTCAGGTTTTGAATGGATTGGTTCACTGGATTCATGGTGGTAACCAAACCCAACCAGAGTCTGCAGCTGAAAGGCATGACCAGGGTAGGCCGCTCTTCATGAATTTGCTCACTTTCTCTCTCAAAAACACGCTGGCAACCAACATCCACTGCCCTGCAAGATTTCTTCCCGCTCCCTGAGCACGGCTGTCGTAGCGGAGGCTGGCAGGGATTTTGTTTTGGAAAAAAGAGATCTTCCTTGAACACCTACCAGCAGAGAGGAGGCGTGAGACAGATCAGTGCCGGGGTCACCCGAGGTGAAGAGAGCCTGATCCCAAGCCCACATCCAAGGCGTGCGGGCTATTTGCAGCCTCCTGCCCGTTGATCTCCAAATATAGGCCCTGATTCCCCGGGACTCTCCGGCACATGCCTCCCCTGGAGTACACAAAGTGTCCCATCATGGGATGCGGGGAGAGACAAAGCTCGTGATTCCGTGTTGGACCGGAGATGCCAGCCCTGCTTCTGCTCTCCTTTTGGCCGGGGAAATTCCGAAGGGAAATAACGATGCGGAAAATGTGGATGGAGCTGACCTGGGATGTTTTGCAAGCATCGCTGGCTCAGGCAGCCTCAGCGGGAGGATAAAGCTCCGCTTGCCGCCACAGTTTCCTGGGTGGGAAGGTCACGTTTGCCAGCGGGATTATTTTCCTCCCATCTGCCCAATTTTCCTTCCCAATCTGCCATCGCTGCTTCGGATGCACATCCCAGCCCAATGAGGCACTGGGATAGCACAGCTGATGCTGGGAAGGCAAAGCTAAACGCAGCCCCACTGGTAAAAATACACTGTAGGGGTGGCCTGAGGCCATCTCTCACACTCAGAAGCAGAGACCTTCCTTATTTTCAGAGCATTTTACACAAATGGCACCCTGGCTCGGAGAGGGGGTTGGAGGAACTGGGCTCCATCACGGCAGCAGCCCTGACCCCTGCCTCGCTGGGAGCGCTGCTTTACCAGATGAGCGTGTCGAGAGAGACATCCCTTACTTTACACCCCAACTACCATTTCCCCTCCTCCAGGGGCATTTCCCCCGGGATGCGGCTGGGTCAGTGCCAGGACAGCCCTGGAAAACCAGGGGCCACCCCAGCAAAGTGCTTGGGGGGCTCTGAACACCCGCGGGGAGCTCTGGCAGGGGCCAACTGAGTGCGAGCACTTATTTATTTGGTTATTTAATGGAGGTGAGTACTGGTGTGTGTGTACTCGAGTGGGATTTTTAAAAATCACCTTCTGGCAGATGCACCGGTCACCCATCAGCAGGAGCTGCTGTTCGGAGATCAGGCTTCTTGGAAAATCAGGGTCTGCTCCGCTTCCAAACAGACGCTCTCACAAATCCTGCAGGAGGAATTTTAAAAGAAAAGGATCACTTTTTTTTTTCTTTTGAATGACTGAGTTTTGGTGTTTTAGGCCGAGACAGTGTGTCCATACCATCTGAAACACCTCATTCCTCCCCTGAGGTATTTTGACAATCCTAGCTTAAGTCTCCTGCTTCAGTAAAAGATGCCAACATTTGCAAAGAATTAAGGTACTGTAGAGACAAGACAAAACAAAAAAACCACCCAAAAAACCCAAATCAGCCCTACTGAGGATCCTCACATCATCCCTGGTAAGCAGGTCAGAGCTGTTAGCAGATAAATAGAAAAAAAAGAGGAAGAGATTCAGCCATGCCCCGAGACCGCTGGGGGTGAGGGTGAAACGCAAACTCCTGGCTGTCCCTCCTGAGCTGGCAGAAAAATCAGCAGAGCACACGTTGGGCCGGGGCCCGGCTCCGTGATTGATCTCATCTGGAAAGCACGCACCGGGCTGTCCCGCACGGAGAAACATGCCTAGAAATACACAGGAAGAGAGCGAGGCATCTTTTAAACCAACAGCAGAGCGCTTGCGCTGCCGCCCGCCTGGGTAGGAGGGGGTTTTGAGGCACCCAGGGCCGGGCAGAGGATGCCGGCGGTGCCACGGTACCAACCTCAGGATGCTCCCTCAGTGCTCGGCATCCCCTGGTACCACCGCGGGGAATCACCATTTGGTGGCTTCGCTCCCCAAATCTGCCTGTTGCCGCTGCCGCAGGAACAGAAGATCGTGGTGGGGCTGCGTGCGGCCAGGAGAGACCTGGGTGGGATGACCGTGCTTGGAAGCAGGAGGTGAGACCCCTATGAGCAGGACAGCGTGCACAGAAGATGCTAATCCCACCGTAATGAGCCTCACAGCCCGGCCAGGACACCGCTCCTGCCCAGCACTTGCAGCATGGCCAAAGACAGGGTTGATGGCCAAGTCCTTGGCAGACGTGGTGTGACCCCTTTCAGGCCTCTACAGGAGATGGAAGGATCAATTGCTGTGCTCAACGCTGGAAAAGGGGACACTTTTTGCCCTTGAGCCTCTTATGCTAAACATCACACGTGCATTGAGGTGAACTGCTAGGGAAGAAGCAGCCTGATGCACTGCTGCTGCAAGCAGTGCTCCTTCCTTCCCTCGTGGCGTGGGGCCAGCGAGGCTGTCGATGGGTTTTTTTGTGCAGAAAACTGGCTTGAGAACATCTTTTGGTGGCCTCAGCCAGCTCCACGGTGGGAGAAGGTGAGGGTCATGGTCCTGCTCATGTTCTCCTTTCTGGATGTTCAACAAGCAGTTGGATTTGGGTTCCCATCTCACATTCCCACTCCTCTGGGGTCTCCCCAAGATTGGGTTGCCTTCTCCCTGACTGCACAACTGCCATGGGGCTCCTAGAGGACTCTTGACACTCCTGCTACACTTCTGAACAAGGATCACAGCAAAACCTCAACAGTGTGCAGTAAATCACTGTATACAATTCATTCCCTTCTCTATCTTCACCAACTCCCGGGAACTTTTTGGGTCCAACTGGTGCTGTAAGCCACCAGCATCCTTTCGCCTCCACACCTGCATGGTCTCACCTTTGCACTTTGGCAGCTTCTTCAAGCTGGTGATGAGGGGAAAAAAAAGTATTATTTCTTAATCCAGCCCTCCAGCCTACTCTAGCCAGATCTCGCTGGTAGGTGAGGAAAGATCTCAAAATTTTCCACCGCTTGCTTAATCCACAGCGTGCTTGGGGAAATACATTTGGGCTGGAAGCTTTCTGTCAAAAATAGTCGATTCAATCATCAAAATCGAGTAACTTTACATTTTGTGCAGGAATCTTGCCTTTTGGCTGAGTAGCTATACAGCATCCAGGGGCCACGACAACCACACGAGCAGGTTCACAGTAATGCTGGTTGCTCACAAAGCGATACCTGGAGATTCCAGGAGACCGATGACAGTAATAACCGACCTGTCAAAATCCCACGGTGAAAGAGAAAACGGTGCTCATGGAAGACAAAGCCACAACAGAGACTCGTTTCCTAATTCGTGGTCAGCACCGAGGCAAAGCTGTGCTTGGGAAGTTACCTGTGGTCATACCCCGAGGTGTCACCGGTGGAGGACACTGGATTTGCCTTTCCCTGGTAGTAGAGAAAAGAATCACTCTGTGTCGGTTTGCTCAGCACCGGGAGAAATACCACGGCTGCCCAAGGGCAAGTCCAACACCAGCATCACCAGTCCCGATGCTTTCGCCAGCCATTTATATGGATTTTAACAAAATAAACATCCTATAAAACCCAACGATAGCTAACACCAAACATCGGAGTTATCCTCGGCTCTGACAAATTCATGAAGCAATTTCTTCAGAGATAAATGCACATTTTTCTCTAAGGAAGGGTTTGTGCTTCACACTAATGGAGTACGAGGTGTCCAGACAACCTCACGGTGTCTCGCTACATATTAGAGGAGTAAATTCAAACCTCTCTACAGGTTTACTTAAGACAAAAACTGACTGAACAGCAAGCGGTGCCTTCGGTGCTGCCTTTCAACCAGAAACTCTTGCTGCTCAGACTAGCCACGCCGTTTGAGCGATATAATTCCATTTAATTTAATAATTCCGTTTTAATGAACTTTTTCCATGAGTCTTGAATAAGAACATTTTATTTAAGGTGGCTCCATTTATGGCTAAAATTAGCTATTCCTTACGAGTTCTACAGACCACCAGTGATCTCTGCTCACAGCTTCGAGATGGTGGCAGCTACAGCAGCCTCTTGCTCTTGAAAATGTGTTAGAAATCACAAACTGGCACAAAAAATTTGTTGGAACCATCCCCATAGCGGAAATCGGCTTTCTGATGGGAAAACCCTTAGCAGTATTATTTTCCCTCCCTTGGAAAAAAACCCCACATTTGCCCAAAGAAAAATGCTGAGCAGGAAAATAACTCTGGTAGAAGTTTAAAAAAAAATAATAACGTTGCTTATAAGGGCAGAATTTCAAAACACCTGTCTGTTTATTCTATTACTGACGTGCCCCATGAGGAGTTTTAGATTTTTCCTTCCTAACACTTTCTCCAATAAAGTCAGAGGAAATAAGTATCTGGAACACAAAGCCCTACGAGGGAAACGACCGACCGGTCTCTTTGGTATCCCGGGAATTCCGAGAGCCCCGGGGTGGGCAGAGCCACCCTGCACACCTTGTGCACCACGGGGCCTCAGGGGAGCTGGAGACAAATCAAACAACCCCAAAAAGTCAAAAGCCCACAGGGACCTGCGAATGGCACAGAAACAGCAGCTTTCCTGGCCTCGGTGGCCTCCAGCTCCTTCTGCAGAGCTTGGCAGGGATCCTTTCCCTAAGAAATCTGGAAAGGCAATAAGGTCTTTTCTTTTCTCTGGGCAACACCTCAGGAAAAGACAAGGAGCTGCAAGTTAGTATCTTGTTTAAAGGCCAGAAAGAGGAACAAAAGTACCTTGCTGGATTTCTACTGGTACACAACCTCCTGCGGGATTTAATCCTAACCCACCTGGGACTGGTCCTAGGTGCCGAGAGACGCCGATGAGGTTGAGATTGCAGTCCCCTCTCCCATGAAGCTGCTCAGCTGCTTTAACATCCACTGTCACCTGCAGGACTTGCCCTGGGAAGCGGAATCTGCAAGTCTCTCAAAATACGGAGAGGTTTGAGGAATGGTAAGTGCTCCTGCTCATTCCAGAAACGCAATTTGGTAACCAGAAGGATTCAGAAGCTTCGGGCGTCATTAAAGTAAAATTACCATCAGATTTATGGGAAAGTGGAGAAGCGCAGCTTTAAAAAACAAAAGTCTCAGAAAGCACTTTCATCTGAAACCAATTTTACACAAAGGAAAGCAGTGAAAGAGCCTGCAAATTTAGGTGGACAACTCTATACCCCCTGCTACGACGTGCCTGGAGTATGAAGATGAGAAGCCACTCCTGGAATGAGGGTGCACGGACGTATGCGAATTGGTCCGTAAGAGGTTAAAAATACTTGATGTTTGGTTCTCTCTTCTGAGAACCTTGTGGGAGGAGAGCCTCAAGGTCTTCCTGAGAAGCAGCCGAAGGAGGGAGTCCTGTTTTGGCTAAAGGTTGAAGGAATAAGCAGATAAATGGGTTCAGCACAGAATCTTGAAGGTTGCGGTGCCCAGAGTGAGACCTTTTGCTTGATTATCTGTGAAATGACTATATATTAAAGTTGACAGCCCTGAATATGATAATGAGCTTAAAAAAGGACACGTTAAACATACACGACTATAGAACTCGACTCTCCACCTAAATCACGTTAAAAAGTCATCCCGGGAGGGGCACAGATAAGGTTAGAATTTAGAGGACATTGAGAAAGTCTCTCTTGGGGAGACAAGAGCCTTGAGACCCAGAAGAGCCAGTCCATGGGCTGTGCTCCTCTTCTCACACCAAGACAGGGACACCTTCTTGGTAAGCATTGCTCCTTCACCTTTGGGTGAAGAACATCCGGGACAGCATTTAGCCATTTATTTCACTAGCACTATTATAATATATATTAATGCTAGTGTAGATGTAACAGGACATCACAACCCAGCACCATTGTTTTTAACAGGACCGTAATGAAAACTGCCAAGTCCATTCATGTGTATTTTTACCAGAATATTATCTGAATTTAAAAAAAAAAATAAATAAATAAACCCACAGTATTTGTTCTTATAAATAAGCAATTAAATGGAAGTATCTGCAGAGAGACACTGGCTAGAGAGGGATTACATACTCCTTCACCTTCAATCACCTGCATGCTGTATCTACAACCAAGTAGAATTTAAGATATTTTTTGTTATTAAAATATTTCAGGTTCTATCACCATCATCACAAGCACATGGGGCAGGTATTTAATAAGCAGGGTATAGCGCTACCCTCTCCCCCTTCCATCAAATCCCCCTCTTACTCCTACAACCAGACGGCCTTTAACAAATCCTTGATTATTTCACCGCCGTGGACCCTGACAAACATTAAAAACCTAAGTTACAGGATTAAATAAGATTTTATTGTCACATTTAACTGCTTTGTCAGAGATGTACATTTTGCAGGTTTCTGTGCGGAATAAAAATTAAAAAAAAACCAAAAACCAACAGTAGTTGCCATGTATCGACTCTGATTCCCACAGAGGCACATCTGGAACAGCTGGCCCACGGGCGCTCGGTGACACTGGGGATAACACCGGGGAAAGTTCTCTCTCAAATGGGTTGCGACGCTCAGAGACAAAACGTATCGAGTTAAGGCTAATGAGAATAACGTAAAAATAGTTAAAACCGACCACGAGGTGTTTAAAGATGGAAATAACTCGGTAAGAAGAGTGGCAATTTTAACACCTCACATTTTTTTCCAGGCGTTTTGCTTAATTTAGTAGAGGTGAGGAGAGGCTGATGACCAGGCTTTTGCCTACGTATACAACATATACATGGGATTTAAAGAAAGACTTAAAATTTCGGTATTTAAACTTTTAAGCAACTGCTTTGTTGTTCTGGGTGTAAACCAATGACGTGGTTATTCACACCTCAAAGGGATAGATTGCTTAAGAGAACCTCATCTTAAAAATGTGGATTTTCTCTCTTACAGATCAGGGATTAAGTCCAATAATACAAACTTCTTAGTGGCACAATTTCACATATTTTGGGCAACATTAGCATACAAGCAGTATTTAAATAAAAATAAGTGCATCCAAACATGAAATTCTCTAAATATACCACACTTCATTTATCCCAAACGGCAATTTTCTGACAAGAGCTGTAATTCAAATTAAAATAATCATTTATACATTTCACCCAGAGGGAAAGAGGTAATAAACCCAGGGGACTCTCCAAACGATCTTCTCCTACCCTATCCCCTATTTATTACATAAAATAACTCATCTAGAAGCGCAAATTCAATATTCAGACGCAAATAAAACGCACGAAGCAGTCTCTGATGTTTGTAATTTGCAGACTCCAAAGTCCAATCATGATGGAATTTACTACTTCTGTCAGTCACTGACTCCTGTATGTGCACTTCATACTGATGCTAAAATAACGAACGAGACAATAAATGAGGCTAGTGTGGCATAAAGTCACTGTAAACCCAGCGAAACCGGGATAATTATATTTATGACATTCATTCGGATGATTTACCGGTCATCCCTCCCCCCCCGCCCCTTTACAGAAAAAAAGGCAACCATCATTTGAAGCGATACACACATTCGGCTAGTAAAAAAAATTAAAACAAACCCCCTCCTCTGTGAAAAGAGCAACGCCGCTCGAAGAAGGTACACCACATCGGTTCCACTCTGGCTTCTCAGAATTATCAACATTTCTCCGCTTGCAAAGGCCAATTTGGCTTCCCAGAGAAAACTATTTTGAAGGCGGCTGATATACCTATTCCCTTTCAAAAATTAAAATTCAAGGCATGATAGTGCAAGAGGTAAGTTTTGATTTGAGAACATTATTTGTAGACTAACTGTGCTTAGTTACTACATCCCAATTTATTGTCTTAAAGAAAATACGGCAACAAAAGCTAGAAGATCTCTATAAATTTCATTTTTGCCTAAATTTACCAGTACATCCATGAACCTCATCAGTATTAGTACAACTTGATTATCCTAATGATTCCATTATAAAACTTGCAAAATGTATCACAACGTGAATAAACCATCTAGTGCAAGTCTTCTACATTTTGTGTGCACAGGAATCCTGTGTAGTTCATTTCCTCCAGGTTCAATCCCCAAAATCTCTCTGTAACAATTACGAAAAGAGAACAGTGTCATGTGGATTATTCTTTTCTTTTTTTTTTTTTCACCCCCCTCTATCAAATCTGAGAAGTTTGAGTGTTCCTGGAGTCGCCATCAGGATGCGCCGAAGGCCGGGAATCCCTCGTCTGTGAGTATTCGCTGTCGGAGGACTCTGTGGGTTCGAGCAAGTTTTCGTAATCACTGTCTTCTGACTCGTCAACATTGTCACCAACCGCTCTTTGGGAAGATGGCATGGACGCCCCATTACCAGAATATTTCAATCCTGCGTTTGTGGAAACGTAACTGGAAGAACCGACTGCTTGAGGTCGAGGCATAAACACGTTGCTTTCCAGGAGAGTGTGCCCGACAGTACTTTCTTGACTGCTTGCGTTGAAATCGGAATACGGCGGGGGAGGATCGGAGACGTCTGAATCTTCAAGCGTGCAGCCTTCCACAGCAAATCCAGTGTAGGACATTCGGGGAACAAACAGAGGTTCCAAGTTATCTGTTGGCATTTGCCTGCTTAAAATTGCTTGCTGCATTCCTACAAAAGCAAAGAACGTTGCTATAATTAGTGCTTACTTTGCAATAGACTTTACATAACCCAGCTGTGACGTCCCACACCCCCCCCAGCCCTTAGTTCTCTCTTCTGTCATAGAGTCCCTTACAGCAGAGGGACTCCAGCCCTTGGAGCATCTTCGTGGCCTCCTCTGGACCCTTTCCATTTCGGCAAGGGCTCAGCATGCCTGCTCCTTTCCACCTACGTCTTAGTCAGTGCTCAGCTTGACTCAGTTTTGATTAGACCATAATCCTGAAAAAGTCAGACAAAATCACTGAAATCTGTTCCCTACGAAAAGCCACAGTAACAGGCAAACCCCCCCACCTCCACATTTTGACTTTTATTTAAGTGATTGTACAGTTAGACAGCTGCTATAAATAATTTTATCCACTAAGGACAGGGTCTCTCTCCAATCCATGTGGTTTTAAAAACCAAAGCAAGACCAAAAGTCACAGATATGTCTGGCCTTTAAGGATTTCAGTGTCTCCATTTCTCATAACAAACAGACAGTAACAAAAGTAATACGAGGACTGAAAAAAAAAGACCAAAACCAGCTGAAGAACTGGTTAAAGAACAGTTAATATCGTTAAGAGTCACATTGGAAAGACGCATCAAGATGAAACTCCCAGAGCTCCACACTGGAACTATACTCCCATTAACAACCTAAATGATGGAATTTAATCAGCACATGCTTATTAAAATGACAGAGGATTTTCAAATTATCACTAGCATAGTATTATCTTAACTGAGATGATTTAAGAATAAATAAATGAAGACATGCACAGAAACTGCACAAACTGCAAAGTGAGGAACAGTTACATCCTTCTGCAGAAAAGAAACCCAGGTTTAGTGTTGATTTATGTAAATATAAATATCGACATGCATTAAGTGTGCTCAGCTGTTGAGAAACAGGTATTATTTTAGTATGTGTTGTAGTGGTTGACATTACAACTGGAATACTGTCTCTAATTTTGAATACTGCAGTTTAAGAAACAGGGAAAAACTGTAAAAACTCTACAAAAGAAAAGAACTGGTTAGAGGTCTAGATATCATGACCTAAGAGGAAAGGCTGTAATAACTGGGATAATTAGAGAAGACTGAAGAAACAGTTTAAGTTTTCAAATGTACATAAGAAACTGCTGTGGACAGGTAAGCTGAAGGCAGCTTAAATCAGAACATGATACATTAGACACAAGGAAAAACTTCCTTGCAGGAAGGTTTGTTCAGCACTGGGACAGACCGAGGTTTTTGACTGGTTTCTAACCAGTTATTAACAGCAGAACAGCACTCCAGTTTTGGTCCACAACACAACAACTCCAGTGGGAGATTTCCTGAAATCTGGGAAACACACCGCACTCGCTATGCCCTGAGACATGCTACTGAGTGTACAAAATTAATTCAGTGATCTGGGAGTAATGTCTCAACTGACATTTTATACTACAGTGTTAAAGTCTTAACCCGTTAACCAAAAATTTGTAAGAATTACAAACTTTCACACAACACTACTACAGGAATTTGTATCAAATGCTCCCTTTTCCTCCGGCTCAGAGAATGATTAACTGCAACATTTGACTCACTAAAACCAAGGAAATTCTCCCAATATCGAGTCAGCGAGAGAACAGAAGGCCGTCTTCGGTATTTAGCTACTCACACCTAAAAATATTGCAGAGACACAAGCTGCGTGTTTTCTTGCTTCAGCCCCTCTCACAGGATTATCTGCTCGGGCATCAATTTTCAGCCCGGCATTTGCATCCCACCGGTAGTATCTAGATTCTAGCGCCGACTGCTCTTCCTCCTCCTCCTGTCTTTTGCCATATGGGCTGGGACCAGCTCCAGCCACACTTAAATACCCGTTTCCACTCCTCACTCCTCACGTAGTAGCGCTTCCCTGGCTGTTTCATCCGCAGCCAAGCAGGAAACAGCAGGGGCTGACGCCACTTCCACCTCTCCGATGGTGTGCGGCCGGTGCTGCTCTTTACCTTATCTTTGAGGTTCAGGGAAGGAAAGACCTTAGAGAAATGCGCTGACAGATCAGACCTTGCTCTAAAATGCTCATGTGATAACAGGACCTTGCTGCCAGGAGAAAGTTAAAATATCCAGATGTAACAGCAGAGGGGCCTATTGCACAGTTTTGGGTGTTAACTCGTCTAAACCATCCTTCAGTCTCAGGAACAGCTTTAGATAACAAGATACACAAATAATAAAAAAACATCTTGTGGCTAAAATGACAGAATTTGGTTATTTTGTTATCATTTCAAAACATGGAAAAGAGAGGCAGTGTTTGCTGGAATATGTAATTTTCTTATGAATTATTTTATAAAAAATATTAAAATCATTGAATGGTTTGGGTTGGAAGGGACCCTAAAGATCATCGAGTTCCAACCCCCTGATTACTTCCCATTTGCCTATTCTCTGCTCCTACTCTCTACCTTCAGGCTTCCTTTACACTCACAAATTAAATCAGATCAGCAACATTTCCTTGGAAATGTCCAGGCTCTTCACAAAACCTACCTACTGCTAAGCAAAAAGCTCCTGAAGCCATATTCCCTTTCTAGGACGGAGGGAAAGTGTGGCAACCAGCCAAGCGTGCTCACGCAACAGGTCTCACTGCTTCACAAAATTATGAAGCAGCAAAAGAAAAAAAAAAAAAAAGAATATAAACCCATTACTGGTTTCCCCTACCAATCCTAACTGCATACTAAGAAAACTTGTATTATTAATACAGAATGCAGAATCAACTCTAACAAAAACATGGATTTTTAATGGGACTTATTTGCAACATGGAAAACCCAACCAACTTGATACTAATATAACTCTTCAAAACACAGCAGAAGTATAACTTCTACATTCAGAGCTTCACTAGAAAGAGAAGACTGTCATACCTGTATTGCCTTAAATAAATCAAAGAATTACCCAATTTGGCTTCCCTCACAATGAATCCCCCCAACACACTTCAAGGAAATATTTCAGCAGCTTCGTGGAATTAAAACTAATACAGATTGAAATCCTTCTCAGTGATGATATGGTACTTGAAATAGATAAGCAAATTCCAACAATGTTCTGCATTTAAGTAGCTTCTTCCACTTTCTAGCAGGTACTCCTGGAGATAGGAATGACTTCAAAATGGATTTTTAGAGATTAGATTCAAAATGTAGTTCAACATTGAAAAGCGTTATTTCAACCCCAATCATGTTCACCACTAAGTCAGCAAATAATGAAAAAACCAGCTGACTAAATTAGAATTCTGTAACTATGAAGTGGGAGAGGAGCATAAAAACGTGGATGCTCTCCTATAAATCAGTAGTGAAAAACCTGATATACCCAGCAAAAGCTGTGAGGTCAAAAATCATTTAGAAAACATTTCAGATGATCCGCATCGACACTCATCACTTACACACTCATTTTGCTCCACCCAGTTTGTCTGGTGTCCAGTAACAGACCTGAACTCTAAATGAATTGGTTCTGGGCTTGTATTTGGGGATAGGGCTGGGGACTGGGAAAGGGAATAAAGATTTCGAATAAACATTGATAGCTCCTGGCCTGTAAACACAGTACCCTGTTTCCATGTAATACTGCAAAAAGGAATCTCTCCAGTGTTTAGATTTGCTTTTTCCACTCCTGGCTTTGCTCCACTTTTCCTTTCCTACAACACATCTTTTCCTGTGTTATTTCCAAAACTGACTTTCTCATTCTTTAGCTTTGTCTCTCTCCTCTGTTTTGCTAACATTGGAGGACTCCCACAAAGATATCTGCAGTACATGCACTTTCACAGTTCAGGTATCATTCAACGTAAATCCATCATATACTCTTCCCAACAGGATTTTTTTAAAATTTTGCCATGAGGTACCAGGAAAACAACTCAAAATAATTCCACAAAGTGTTTTCTCCCTACAGCATCTGCTTCTGAATAAGAAGAAAGTAAAAGGAAACTTACTTATTTCTTGTTCTTTTTCGTTTTTCTTTTGTGCAATTTGCCTTTTTAACTTGTTTACATCCGCTTGAAAAGATTCAACAACACGTTCACTTTTTTCTACATCTATACATACTGCCTAGGAGAAAAACATAAGATACGCTAAGATTTTGCAAAAGTACAGGAAAGACTTCCAGGACAACATTAATAAAGCCACAACCAAACAAGATGCCAATAAAAGCACAAAACTGAGAGCAGGAGTTAACTGTATCATAGCATAATATTCAGCCTGAGGATTGTTTTATTTACTGGCTGTTGCCAGTTCTTAATTGATAGGAAAAGCATTTCCAAATAATTAATCAGGAATATTTGTAATAAGATCAAAATTCCTATTTGGTGGAAAAGACTTGCCGTTTTGTTTTTTATGGTTTGGGGGTTTTTTGTTTGGTTGTTTTTTTATTTTTAAATACACTGTTATTGGCACAACAATGATACTATAGTAGCATGGTTTTAAAATGTAGCATGAAGGTGCATATTTTTTGTACTAGACCAAATTCAAACTGGGGTATTAACAGTTGACTCGAAAAAGAACTGTCCCAAGTTACTCCTAGCTGATACGTCTATTAAATAAACAAGACCCACAGATTTTCCAACAAGATTTTCCTATACTGGTTAGGAAATAAAGATGAAATTTTCATAGAAGTATCCAGCTTTAAAAACAGATCTGGGTAACATTGATTTCTTTTTTAATTTAAACATGTTATACTGAATATTGTTTATTTCTTCAGAAATTAAGTATTGGTCATTATTATTAAACATTATCAGTTTTGAAAAGTCCAACTCTAAAAGCACTGATGAGTCTTAGACAGTAAGTCAGCAACCATTTACTGTTTCTTCTCTGAAAGGTTACTATTAGTCATCTTACCCATAGAGCTGAAAAATACTAACCATGCTTTTCAGTTCTATATCTAATTTTTAGGAATTTATAAAGTTTAAATCCTACCCTCCCAAGTAACCGGTGATACTAACGGGTATCTCAGCTACTTTACCAGAAAACTTATTTCCAGTCCTGTAATAGTCTCTGAAACATTCACTTTAAAGATAAAAGTTTCTCAAGTGAGCTGACACCTAAGTTAGTTTTAAGCTCTGTAACAACGTACAGCAGCATGATTTACATGGTGAAACACAACAAAGTCATACTTTTAACAGGTCGGAAGCCAACTCCCTGATGATGTTGTATTTTCCATTTATCCAGATGCTAATTCAAACAATGACAAGAGCACAAAAGGATATACACACTCTTGGCAAAAACAGAATAATACCATTAGCTAATGGGATAGACCTCTGAAAATACATTTTCATCTCTCCTGAAGCTGGCGTGAAAGCTGTCTGCCTTCTCGATGCGAGTCAGAAAGCGGGTTAGGAAGTAGCAACTTCCTAATAGTAGGAGAATAGTGGAAAAATAGTAGTTCTTGCATGGGAGCAGGGTGAGGGGATGCTCGGAGTGATCGCTGCCTTGTTCTCTGCTGTATGTGCCAACCAGCAAAGCTAAACTGGAGCAGAGACACAAATCCCTCCAGGGCAGATGTAAGGGGAAAGCCTAGAAATAATCTGTGACTACAGCACAATTAACAGATGCGTGCGCTCCCGAGGCAGCACGGCGATGCCGCTCTTCGCGTAGGACAAGCTGTGAAATGACAAGCTTCCATTTAGTAGATTTTGACACTCAAGGCGCTTCTCAGATGCTTTGCCACATTTGGAGCAGAATTCACTCATGCTCCACACAAAACATTCACAAGTTTTAACTGACAGATGGAGCTCTTTGCTGCATGCTACATACCAAGAGCCAGGAGTAATTTTTAAACTCACACAGGCAAGACTTTAAGCCTGTGCAAATCCCTACAGCCTTCAGCGAGGCTTTTCTTGAACGCATACTCTTAAAAATAGCCAGCATTTCTCAGAAATCACTAAGCATTAAATCATTCTTACTTGCAAAAAGAGAAAGAACTGATGATATTTGCATCAACTGCTTTTACAGCAGCCACCGCAAATGCACACGTTAAATAGAAACTGACACAATTCATTATTGAAGTCAAACCTATTTTCCTACAGTTCATAACAAATCATTTATGAGCTCTATAAGTCTCCATCTCCTCCACTTCTGTTTTAACCAAAGGACAAACAAAAGATGCCACATACATAAGGATCAATGTTAAGTAAAGGAAGTTACCTGTACTTTTTCCTGAAGTGCATTATAAACCTGATATATAGCCCTGATGTCCTTCATCACTCCATCTTTGTCAAAAAAATCAGTACTGAAAAAAAAAAAAAAGCAGAAATCATTAGTTAGAAAAGACAGCAAAAGTTTCTAGCTCAGGCTGTCTTTGAATTGCTGTTAAGCAATCTATCACTGTAGTTCTAAAATGTATTTTATTTTATATTGCTAAAAAAGTATCATTATCTCAAGAACCAAAATTTGGACAGCAGCATATTCAATATCAAAATTTCTTCTGGAACAATAAAGTCCCATTGGAATGAGATTAAATGTTCAGAAATCTTTAAGCTTGTATAATTTCACTGTTAATACTCAGAAGACCTATTTCACAGTTACAGCATTTAATTAAAATTACTTAAGAAAAACAAGAGGACTTCAACAATTCCAAGTCAGAGTTCCAGGTTTTAAATCAAGCTTGCACTCAGAATTCCTTGAGGGGGTGGGATGGGGATGGAAATGAAGTAAAAGGCTTCCAGCCAGAAGGCCCACACCACGACTGGCCATCCCAGATCTGATTTTCTGATTAGTGCACTAAGTCCCTTCTAAAAGATTCAGTTCTTCTTAAAGATTCAGTTCTAAGCAGGACAAAATCCACTAGAACTGACCATTCTCCTTCAGAAACAGTTTTTTCCTGCTTGAAATGCGTATTTGTAGTATTCTTTGGAAGGTATAGAACGCAGAGCTTGATGACTGTACTTGATTTGCAAAGGAAAAATCCTTACCCGTGTTCCTTAATAACTTTGGCATAATTCTGAGAAGTATTTGGCACTGAAGAAACTTTGTATTCCTGTTGACTAGTGTTGCCTAGATTAGGAATAGTAAGTGACACCCTTTGATTATACCTGTAGAGAAAGTTTAGAAAGACTTTTTAATTCGTATTCAAAAGATTATTTACAATAGCCATGCTATTATCTCACCTCCCTGATGATCACAACTCATCTAATTTCAAAGCTTCTGCATTAGGATAGTTATAAAAGCTGCAAAATGTTACCAGCTGTGTTCAAAACAAATGCATCACCAAAAACTCCCCTGAGACTGACCTACCTCTGTACCTCTTAGTACCTTTTCATTCTGCGTGCAAACTACCACAGAAGAAGAAAGGTGAAGCTACATTCAAGTCTATTGTAAGAAACATGGTACTGACATCTGATTTCTCTCAAAATATTTAATAAAATATTTAAAAAATGGTCATCAATAACAACTATAAGCCAAGACACCCTTTCACAAACACAAAGCCTTCTTTACGTGCAATTGTTCAAACTCCAAAATAATTTAAAGAACAGCAATAAGAAGAAGAAAAAAAATGAGGATTGATTCACATACAGAGATTACTCACCTTCGGTTTGGTCTAAAAAGCACATATTCTAAAGCATGTGTTGAGTTATTTGCAGTGGAAATGAAGCTGAAGAGAAGGAAGACAAGATCAGGCACTCCAAGAATGTGTGTCAGCTGTTTATGAATGATGTGCTCTCTATATGACATTTGCTGCTGAGTGTTTCTCCTAAATCTGTACCATCCAATAACGTTCTGTAAGCAAAGTAAATTAGAAGAAAACAAAGTATTAACTGAGAGACACAGATTTACCTTCTGATAATAAAGTTGCTGTAACTGTGGTATCACGTGAATTAACCAATAGCTTTATCACAACAAAATTGGACTGAATTACAAGAGGCTTGAACCTGAAACAAGTGACATCCTGTTCCAACATGACTATTAATTGCTCAACCTTATTGTGCTACAAACACCTGTGTGTCCTCAGTGCCACTCAGGATCCCACTTCAATACACTTCAAAGCATATTCAAGCCTAAATATTTCAACTGCCTATAACCTTGTATCGGTTTGTGAGACAATTCCAGTGCTTCACAAATATATTTGCAAATTCAGGTCTGTTCACGAGACAGACAGGACCAACCTGCTGTGTACAACAATAAAATTAGAATCATAGAATGATATGGGGTTGGAGTAGGTGATCTCCAGAGGTCCTTCCAACCCCGTATCAGCCTGTGATTCTGTGAAATGCAATCAGCAGCTCTACAAGCAGCAGTAACAGCATCAGTTTGCTGCTGCTTTGTAAAATAAATAAAGAAAAAAGTTGTTGTTTTAACCACCCCTACTTTGAACTAGCTCTGGCACTAACCAGACCTCAAGAGCCAATTTCATGTATTAGTGTCGCGTTCCTGCTGGGTCTAAAAATGTCCACAGTTGCCACAAATTGAACGATGCAAGTCAGTCATCTGTCCTCTCGCCAGAGCAAACTGGTGGCTTCACCACATAAGGAACCCACCTTCAGCTCTGCTCTTCGCCCAATCAGTTCATGAGAACTTCCCAATCAATTATTTGGGGGAATTTACTACAAGCATGGAATGAGATGAAATACTGAAAAAAGTTTTAATTCTTCTCCAAATAACTACTAAAATTTCATCTTCTTAATACTATTGCTACGAACAACATACACGTGATGTAGAGCTCTGACAACATCTGACATAACCAATAGAACAGCTTTTCCACTTTAAAACCGACAGTGCAAAAATTGTAATTAAAAGGCTCTATCACTACAACTCTTTTAAATGAACTCTTCAAAACATGTTTTCAGATCAGCTACATTTTTGTTGGTTTCAGCAGCTGAATACGCAATCACAACGCTACGCATTTAGCCCAGAAATTTGAGTGGGTTAATACCAGCCCTTAACTTTTGAAGACCTAAATTTACATCTTTTGATTTTCTTCAGGGAATTTAGACATTGCCCCCAATTTAACCTAAGTACCACAAATTCACCAACTTCTGTACAGGACAAAAACAAACTTTGGGTCAAACCAAACCATCAGATTTGTGAATTAAAAATACTTCTTCCAGTTAACTACCTTTTTTTGTTTATTTGTTTTCCGAAACCACTCATTCTAATTATAGGCTGTAATGACTAGAACAGGAGGAAAAGATAGAAAAACTTACTTTTCTTCGGTCTTTAAGAATCCTGTCCAGACTCTCCTCATTAACTTTGCCTGCATAGTCATAAAAGCTTGAACCAAAAAGGAAGAGAGAAAGGTAGGTACACAGTTTACTCACACAGTATACATAAAGTAAATAATTTATATTTTGAGTGTTCTTTGAATAGATGCCATGCTATACATGACAAAGGAACTTCTATAGTATTACCTTTATCATCATAGGTCAGTATTTACACCACTTACTTGAGATACCCCACGCGGGTGCTATACAGAGTGCAGTTAGAAGCCCAGGTTGGCTGCACAGTTGCTCACAGAGGAATGTGTAGAACATTTAAATTAGATGCCTAAGACTAGCTGGGGTGAAAACTCTCTTTTTAAACCACTAGTAATGAAATACAAGATGCCTGAAATTAGCTTTAAAATGCTTTCATTACACGCATTAGTTTGATGCCCAGTATTTCACTGCTTACAACAAGGGGTAAATGCACTGTGTAATTTTATTTTGACCAGCATTCTGTAAAACCCTGCTTTGATAATAAGAGCCCTACCTGCCAAAGCAGAAAGGAAAGAAGGGCCCCTTTTACGTGCAACTACAAATCAATTTCTTGAGCTCCAATCCTGCAATTAGACTCACAGGATCGGACTCAATGAGGCCAAAACAGTTAAAATGAAGTCAGCAAGAATCCAAAGTATCATGGTCCTTCCGTACAGCTCTGCTCACAGAACTGAGGCCCAAACCCTGGCATGTGGTATTTTGAGGATATGACAGGTTGAAGAATTTATAAATCTCTCTACACGGACAGGTTTATAAATTGAAGTAGATCACACTTCATGATAAAAGGAAAAACATTTGAAAATGGATCCCTCCTTGACTTACGTGCCAAGTCCTTAGTCTCTTTCAAGAGCTGGTATCACTAACACCAAAGCGCTGCAGGAAAACACTCTGGTTTAGAGGTCTATGAGCTCAACTCTTGAGGAGGGAGTAAAAAAAATACATCAGAAAATCCTGAGCTCTGTACTTAGCTGGTAAATAAGGGTGGAAATAAAATTTGTTTCAAGATGCAAGTTATCATGAATATTAAGACTGCAACTAATTACCAATTTGAGATACTACATAATATTTGCATAATCTTTTCAATTCATGTTCACTGTATTTGTACATTCTTGTAAGTAGCAGATATCCAATTATTTCTTTTGCTGTGCTTTCTAAGAATAATTTTCCTATGGGATGAGCAAGTAGTATGTAACGAAACACTTCCATCTAAAACCTGCAGAGAGAAATCAGTCTTTTCAAAAATCCTTGCTGCTTATTCAGCTCCCACATGTTGGTAAAAGCACTGGACCCAAGCCTTGTGCGGAAAGCACGCAGTGAAAGACAGACTCCCTCCCCTTCCTCCATCAGCTCACTTACTAACAACCAATTTCTCGACTGGGGAGAAGCAGTAAATGCGATGGGTTTTGATTATGTGCTGCACAAAGCATCACTAGGAATCAGACAGAGTCTACCAGACGCTGGGGTATTATCTTGATGTGTGAAGTCTCTAGCATTTCAATCACTGGGTTAAAAGTACCCTCTCTGTAATTACCAGATAGCAAATGACAGACTGCAGCTTTTCTCACTAATGTAACTAATGTCAATCATAATGTCTAAGGTACTGTCTCTTCTTAATTGGCTGGAAATCTCTAAATAAAGACAAGAGGAGATTAATTGGGAATTCCTTCTAAAAAGAATTTCTAGACAGCCATTTAGAAGCCATCACTGTATAACAAATGAAGACTACTGAGAAAAACTACATATAAATAGATGGAAGCTGGTCAGTAGAATATATTAGGCCTATATTTAATTTACATTTTGGAGTAAAGGAGACCAGAAGGCAAAAATAACTAGTAAGCTGAAAGTTTCAGAATAATTAGTTGTTGCAAGTCAGTAGACCTACCTACAAACCTAGCAAGTTACTAAGTTAAGGGCACACAAAGTGTTCAGGCCCCAGCAGAGCTAACCTAAGATTACAATAATTTAAACTGGTTTTGACGTTCATCCTAATGATCAGAGTGATATGATTTGATGCTGCCCTACCTCCACTAACTACATGTGAATTTCCACCATTCAAAGAGACAGAGAAATAAACCTCTACCAGTTACCTCAGCACCCCTTCTCACCTAAGGTAAGTGTTACTGAAACTGTAAACTCCTACTTTTATTGTCATGGTTGGTGCCATTTCCATGTATTTCGGTAATACCATCAGATAACAATGCAAACAGCAGTAAGTACATTTGAAATGCTAATACATTTCAGCGAGCTACCTATTTTTATATTCTGCAGCCAACACAGGAAGACAAGAGAAAACGCTTACCTAAAGAGTTTTGAACAAGGCTCATGGTTATGGATTTCTGCAACGACAAACAGAAAAAGAGAGACATATGTCCAACTGCTCAAGGTAAAGAGAAATTACAGTGGCGTATCTTGCGTGAACTTTCCACATCACAGCTACTGAACAAATAAACATTTATGTCAGACCACACACTGCTCTTAATGTCTCCACAACACTTGATGACACAGCACCATACCTGGAAAACCAGCTGCTCTTCCTCTCGCCAGTTTATAGAGAAAAATATTATAACAATAAGCAAGATACACACTTGCTCTGATACACATAGATATATCTGAGCCCCAAATACACACTTCTGATACTATTTTATACCTGTAACCTCCTCAGGAATGTAATTATGATATTTTTTTTTTGCTTTTTGACGCACCTTTCCACAACAGTTTAGTTGCGTGCACATACAGTGTTTATTACAGCAGCAATAAATAAGAAAAGGGATGCGGAAGGGAGTCACTGAAACATTATACAATGGAGTATTTAACCATGCACGGAAAATAGAAATTTTCTCCATGATGAGAAAAGGGGATAAAAACCCCTCCAACACGGTTAACTGCAATATATAATTTTGTTCTAGAAAGTAGTAAAAAGTCTCAGCAGTATTTTTTTTTATATTGAAGAGATTGTAATAAATGCTAAGACGTGTATATAAGCAGCAAAGGTTGTAACACATCAGTACCACAGAGAAGAGTGAGAAAAGAGCAAAAATTCAACTCACATTATCTCTGTAACACCAAGCACAACTTACTCTTTCATAGTGTTTAGTACTTCTCTAAAGTTCTCCTCTACTCTGACTTTTTACCAAATACAGCTCATAATTTATTACTATTATTATCCCTTGATCACGTAACTTTTGTCTGAAACTATTTGCTCAGACTGAACAGCACTTACATAGCAATAATATTTCAAGCTCCTGCCTTAGAACGCGGCTGGAGTTGTTTAGCAACAACTTTGTTTAGACTCTTCCTTCCCGGAGAGTGAGTCACCACCTGCTGTTCCCAAAGACACAGGCTGCTCGTGATTGCAATCTCAGCAGAGTCAGAATCGGATCACAATCCCCAAGAATAACAGACTACACACATTAACGTCTCAGCATATTTAGCCTCTATCAAAACAAGGCCCTGGTCCATGGCAGGCGTCCTGACTGAGAAACCGTACATTTTCCCTGGCAAGAACTCATGATGCTGCTGTTGCAGTTCCTTTATCTGGAATATATTTAGACGTTCTTTATTTTGACTTGTCTATAAGTGTATCAACACCGCATTTTTACAGCGGCATACAGGGATTTGTGGATGCGATTTGCCAAACAAAGCCAGTTAATTTTAATTATTCCAGTTCTGATCAACTCCTTCCAGCAAACACACTGACTACAACTACTGAAAATACACACTTAATTCTTGGGTTATGACGCTGCTACACAGGCCTTGTCTTTTGAAAAACAGGAAGCAACACGCCTACTGCTCAGAACGCAGCCATCATTCTACATTTGAGGTTTACACATTGACTTATTTTATAGAGAGAGATATATAGTACCTATATGCCCAAACAATGCCACTAAGCTTTGAAACAGCAGACACGTAAGAAAGTTAAAACTCAGACGCGACAACAGTGCCACAAAACTGTCCATCTCAGTCCATGAGCTGAACTGAGAGTTCAGAGTTAATGTTGATGAATAAATATTAAAGTAAAAATTTGGTAAACAGAAAATATCCAGATCATCTGGATTAGGGGCAGGGGTGTGTGTATGCAATTTCTCAGAAAATAACTGTTACCAGGAATGTGACAAGAGTTATCTAAAAAGGAAATAATTTTTAACACCACAAACACTTGGTTTATGAAACCACGCTGAGGGTGCACTTGTTGATGTTACTGTGTTACACTGTCAACAATAACTAAGATCAGTTACCCCTGAATAATCATGTCTAGTTTTGTCCAAACATAGTCATGAGCTGCCTTCCTTTATACAATACTTTGATACTGACTATATACACACACACAAAATCCAGTCTGGAGATGTAACATAACATTGTACCTACTTTCAGAGACCTTTAGTTCTCTATTGGAAATAACATTTGAGAGTCAATCCCAAGATGTTTGTGTATTAGCTAAGCTTTATTCAGATGCTGCTATGTTATCTAGTATCAGATCCAGAAAGCCAGGGTACATAGACATTTGGGTTTTTAAAGAAAGTTTATATACATTTTAATACTGGGGTCATATATACGTATTAAAAAAAAGGCATTTAGTTTCGGAGGTTTCCTATTTTCTATAAACCATAGAGCTAAACCCATGCAACAGCATTTCACTCATGCATATAAATATCTACCTCAACCAACAGCACTTAACAGCAAGATCCTTGATCTACTTTTCACAACAACTAATCAGCTGTACAGTAAGTACATGGACTTATCAATAAAGTAAACTGTTTGACAAATATTCCCTGGTCAATCTTGCTGTGACAGTTTACGATGTCATCAACTACCAGCCATTTATCCAAACTCCTCACTGGAAATTTAACCCCTTTCAGTATTAGTATAATCAAGTAATACGTTTATTTAACTTTGAGCATGTCTGTATTTGGAAAGCCATATCAAGCAGGAAACTCCCTGCAAGATCAAAACCCAAATTAATCATTTCTCCATCACGAAATGCAGATAATTGTCTTCAACGCACGATCCTTACTTCGCAAAAGGAGATGCATAAAACCCCCGTATCTAGCAAAGGACAGTTTCCTTTCCTCACACCTCAACCACAAACACAAATACTGCAGCAAATGCTCTTTTGAGAGACTGGAACATCTTGTGCCAGTCTCACAAGTGAAGTAATTCTTACTGAACTGTTGTATTGAAAATTGAAAAATTAAACAGTGCTTCTTTCAGAGATGCTCTAAATTCTATTACTTACCAATCACTTGTAGAAATTCAGTGTTGCTGATCTGTGAATCGCTAATGCTAAAAGTCTCTTCTTGTCTCACCTCTCCTAGCAGAAATCCTTCCTACAATTGCAAGGGTAGAGAAAAAAAGAAAGACTAAAAATAGAAAAAAAACCCCACCCTACTATGTACAGTTATTTACTGTAACTTTCTTAGCATTCAAGGGAATAATTAAAACAAAGATTTAGTTTAAAATACACATCTGAGTCACAGTAGGTATAACCTGTCCTTAGGTTTACCAAGACTGATTTCCTTATTTACTAACATTCTTTCACAACACTATAGGAACAGTTTGTCCAAAAATAACATTCTACTGAAAGCTTCTGTAGGTAACACACAATTTAAACGAGGTAGAGCCAGATTACATAAAGAAGCAGTCCCAGCTACGCACGATGCAATGGATGAGGAGGAGGCCTGAGCACGGTGCACCACACCGACGCTGCCCTGCTCCTTCAAAGCTAACGGGGAGCTGAGTTTACACCTGCAAAGGCTTATTCAAATTTACAGATGGAGATTGAGCTGGACCCTGAAGAAAACCAGAGATCATAAAATTCAGGAGGTAACTTTAAGTCAGCTTTTATTCTCCATCCCCACCCAAAATGAGGAAGGAGAATAAGCAGGAATTGGGTGCTTTTGGCATAAGCACTGAAAGTGCGACGCACCGTTTCCTGGTGAACGGATAAGGGAGCAAGCTCGGACTAGAAGTTTGTCAACAGAACAGCGAGATTTGGAAACACCCCGGTTCTGCACCGCAACCGGGGTTAGTTACCGGGGCTGGAACGCGAAATCAACTGCAACGTACCGGCAAACCCCCGCAGCTTTACCACAGGGGTTTGCTGCCTGCAGCCGGTTCCCCTCACGCCAGGGCAGCCCCGCGTCCAGCCCCGCGGTGCCCCGGAGGCGCAGGGCGGCCGGCGGCCCCGCCAAAAGCGGGACCCGGCGGATCTGTAAGCCACCCCCACGCCCCCATGCTGCTGGCCGGGACCAGGCGGCACCCTGTAGCCACCTCCACCGGCGAGGGCCACCTCCACATCGCCAGCAGGAGCCGAGCGGGACGGCTGCCCCCAGCCCAGGCCCGACCGGCGTTGGCCCAGCCCAGCCCGGCCCGGCCCGGCCCGGCCCGGCCCGGCCCAGCGGCTGCTCGGGGAAGGAGGGGAGCCCCGCAGAACGAGGG
>JAOXJK010000002.1:36194779-36206560 GCA_025774025.1 Xenus cinereus | reverse complement strand
TCCCAATTGAAAATCGACTTCAAAAATTGCCTTGTTTATTGTTCCTAAATAATTCAGGATCTCACTTGCTAGGCTTTGAAAATAAGGTTAGGATTCTTTTGGCAAGCACACCGGCTGCCGTAGAACAGTTCTGCTGCTGGAGTTGGACTCGATAATGCGATAGAAATGGCAATACTGGAAAAGGCAGGAAGACTTCAGTCATGTAGAACATTAATAGCACCTCTCTGAAAGGTGGCTACTTGAGGGTATGTACCAGACCGTCATCAGGACAAGAAGAGGTGCCGTAGAGTACAGTTCGTTGGGGAATAGCTAGAGGCAAAACATCCAGCTTGCTGCTAAATGTCTTCTGCACGCCCACAGCAGGGATCTGCCCATCTGTAAGCTCCAAGAGAAACGCTGCTGGAGTCTTACTCTCTTCTCTCTGCCTGCTTTGAGGATCTTGGATACAGAAGTGGGACCCCGTGCTGGTTTTATATGAGCAGTAGAGCATGGTCCTACCCCTCCTAACTTCAGGAGGTTGGTAGGCTGCATTGGTGACCTAATTCTTCTGCCTTCCAAAAATTTCTGCTCTTCTAAGGAAATGTTGCTGCCACATGGAGGAAGCTCTGACCTTCTTTTTTTTTTTTTTTTCTTTTTTTTTTTTCCCCCTGAGTATTGTAGGAGCCAATCGTATTGAAAAACTTCTCTGAAGTGAAGGGTATTCGCCACCCAAGCACGGGTGTCTACCTGGCAGCACCACAAGCCCCAAAATCGGGCAGTGTTGATTGAGTTGCAAACACCTTTCTGCTATTTAATCTGCTTTTTCAAGAAGCAGCAGCAAAGTGCTTACAAATACGACCTTCAGGACAGGGGTCCAGTTGCAGGACACAGTGGTCATGTTTGGCACTTGAGTGAATGATCCTTTCCTGTCCCTACATTCTCAGGCCCTACAGGTTTAGCAGCATTTAATGTTGTTTATCCTTAAACTTTCCTTTTCTGCTGTGGAGACGATAGGAGTGAACGGGAACTCCCTGAAGTGACTCAAGCTCTTCTTTTCCAAACAGAGGAGCTGTTGTGGGAACTGCTTTTCCACCCCCAACTCTTCAGCACAGGCATCTCAGGAAGCTTGGTTTGCTCTGGGGAGGGACGTGGGCAGAAGCCTGAGCAATACGCTGTTCTTCATCAAACGCAAACAACACAGTCTTTGTGTTTAGCTGAAATTAGTCCTCAATTAAGAACAGCTGGCTGGTGCTGAGTTCGCACGGGCTGAAGGGCTGCTGGAAGGACCGTCTTAAAAAATTCTCCTAGGTTTCCTCACTGTGGAGGTATCAGCCTTTGCAAGAAGTAGATCTGCAGCTGATTGCTTAATGCTAGTTAAAATCCATGTATTGTTCAAAACAAACCCAGGCCTCCTCCCTCTCTCTGCCTGCAGCTGGCCATAAGATTGTAGCTCTTCCTGTTGGATTTGGATCTGGCCAGACCAACTGACACACGCGATACCCAGATCTGGGTGCTTTACCTTCTGCCTCGGAGGGAAAATGTCACCGTCCCCTCCCAGGTGCCCGGCTCCAGGCGATGCAAAGCGGCCACCTGCTTTGCAAAAGGCTTTCTAGGCTCTCGCTTTGCTGAACTGGTTTATCGTTATCTGCTCCAAAGTGAGATTAATAGAAAGCCTCTGTCTGCTCTTTTCCGTGGTGCACAACCTGCTTGAAAATTGCTGATACAAAGACCTTGTAGCATGCAAATAATTGCATTCAACTGGACACCAGCGTGAATAATTGGAAAAATGTAAGGCGCTGCAGTGGATTTCTGTACTAATAAAATGTATTACATATTTTGGCTCTTACCATTTGGGTTATAAACCAAATAATTGCTCAATCTCAAATGTTGTGTAAGTGTCAGAGAGGTTTTCTTATTTTGAAGCATCTGGCACTGGCACATGTTCTCATCACTGAAAATTCCTGGTTTCTAGGTTACATTTGGTGCAGATAAGAAAGCTTATTCCTCTCCAGGGTATTACTTTTCACAGTTCTAGTCAGTTTTCCACTTGTTGACATAAACCAGCTTTCAGTCAACAGCTCTTCTGATGAGGTATTAGGCAGAATGGATTTATTTCAGCTCATTCCCCCAGCTGTTTAGGTCTTGTAACAGTAACAGGAATAAAAGTGAGTAAAAGGTTGGGTTTTTTTTCTGTCATTAAGAGGAGGAGAGGATGAGATGGATTATAGATAGGAAATACATTTGTTGGATAAAAAAAATTGCTGGCACACGCTGATTAAGATTCTCTGCTTTTGTCTAGGCAAAGTCTGGCTACACTGATCTCACTGGGATTGATTACTCCCCTTCTGCAATACAACTTTCAGAAAAAGTAAGAGAGAAAGAAGGGATGTCTAACATTAAATTCAAGGTAAGTTTTGAGAGAAAGTTTATTGAGGAAATAGAAAGCAGCTGAACCCAAGATTAAATGACCTAATTGATACTCAGATGTGCTCAGTGTACTATATTAACGATGTCTTTTGACACTCATTTGTGAGAGAATTCTAACCAAATAAATCTGTATTTACAAGAAGATTTTTGGTCTATTTTTTTTTTCTGTTGGTAACAGTCTTTAGGGATAAAAATGTTTCCCTGCTTGTAGCAGGGAGCAGAGTAGTGGCTCACTGTTTGGCAAGCTCTGTATTTTGGCTGCTGCATTCTGAATTTCAGATTTGAGATAGGGGATGGAATCCTTAAGTGATAGAATCCCTGCCGGCAGCTCTGCAGCAGGAAGTTTTTGGGAGGCCCTGCTGGACCCGGGACTGGGACCAGATGACCCCCAGAGGTCCCTTCCAACCTCAGCCATCCTGTGATTCTGGGACTGCCTTTCATTCTGAGCTCTCTGCTCTGCTGTTTTCTCCTCCAGCTCTGTACCTGTACGAGGTCTCTGTTCTTCTGTGTCAATTGTAATCTCTTTGTGGCAGGCACTGTCTGTTCTGTGTTTGTACAGTCCCTAGCACCCAGCACCTTGAAACCAGGGGTCACAGTACAAATAATGATTTAAAGAACGAACTTCAAGTGTGTTAGTTTGAGCCTTAGGTGGTTAGGTGTATACACAGGCTTTATAGCAAATAGATCAGCACATAATAAATAAGAAGGAAGCTGACATGGCACTGTAGTGTGAAAAGCCTGTGAGTTACCCTTTCCTAAGCACAGCTATTGTCAGGGTTGAGGCTTTTTATTTTAAAGTATTGCTTTGCATTAAAGATTCAGGAGCTCCTGGGTTGCTTTCACAGTTGTAGACTTCTGGTTTAGGTAGAAGACTTCCTGGCTCCATCAGCTGAGCTGTCAGGATTTGAGATTTGTATTGACAAGGGGACTTTTGATGCCATAAGCCTTAATCCCGATAACGTGGTGGGGAAGAGGAAGCAGTACGTGAGATCTCTCTGCAGTGTATTGAAACCGGAGGGTTTCTTCCTCATAACGTCTTGCAACTGGACCAAGGAGGAGCTGCTGAACGAGTTCAGAGAAGGTAAGCAGTTGAGCAGAACCATCTGCCAATTTATGGTTGTTTGAGGATGTGATGAGTAAATTTTGATGTCTGTGTTGGCGTATTGACTTTCTCAGATCAGGATTAGACAAGGTAAAGCGACTAGTAAATGCTTCAGCCTATCTTCCCCCTGTTTTCCTCTGGATTTAGAGCTTCTGTGTTTGCCAGTGTCAACGAGGCAAGGGAGGACAGGTTTTGTTAGAGTTTGGGGACAAGGATTTCAGTCTAGTTGCCTTGGGAAAGGAGGGGGGTTCTATACCAGGGTTATGCTTTTTCTCTTTTGGTCCTTCATTACCAGTCCAGTTCACCCATCTTGATTGCTTTGAAATTGGGGTAACGTTGTAACCCATATTTAGGGGAACTGGGAAGTCTGTGACCTTCTATGTCACCTCCTCAGTGACCTTTCTGAACCACTGGAAAGGGTGTTTTTTACATGCCGGTCAGCTCTTGAATCTCATGCCTGAGGCTTGAAACTCAGCGTGGATCTAAAACAACCGTCCCTTCTGGAGAACTAAAATTACTGGCAAGTTATCATCTTTTCTGCCATTAATTTGTGTGAGTCAGCCAGCTAAGATTTTTATTATCCATGGAAGGGTTTCAGCTGTATAAAGCAGCGGTGCAGTGTAACAATACAGTCCTATAAACTTACAGAATAACTGACTCGCAAGTTTTCCATACAAATAAAGAATGGTTTGCAAAGGGTTATCCAAGAGGAGAATAAAATTACTTCCTTCTAATAAAAGCATTTTAATTTCTGTCTGGCAGGATTTGAAATTCTGGAGGAGCTGCCAACACCCAAGTTTTGCTTTGGAGGAAGAATTGGAAACAGTGTAACAGCATTGGTTTTCCAAAGGAAAAAATTGAGGCCATCCATCTTGGACAAATTAGATTAGTTGAGAAAAGTCTGAACTTTAAACCTGACAGAAAACCTCAGACACGTGTGTAAATAAATGCTCTTTGAGTGCACAGTAAAATACTGTGTATGGAACTCAAAGGGACTATAAAACATTGCCCTAGAAACAGTTCAGCTTTGCATAACTTGCCCGTAAATTTTGTCCTTGCTGCAACCTCACTTGTTTTAGGGAAGCTGCAAGTTTGTGAGAGAGAGACATATGACTAGTATTTGTGTTTGGAACATAAAGATTATCTGGTATTTAAATTTTGTATTTGTAATTGGTGAGCAATAGAGGTAAAGGTATTCTACAAAGCAAAGATCTCATTTCTCTGTTATGCTGTGTAATAGGGAACAAGCTTTTTCAATCTAAGTGCTGGATCTTTAATTTTTTTTTTTACATGAATGTAGCTGTTAAGGAGGGAAATGGATATAAAAGCTGCAGCACTTGCAAAAAAGGACCAGTTAGTGCTTTAAATTCAGGCTTTCAGAGGTTCTCACATTCAGTGATGTCCTGTCTCTGCTGCAATAGCCCAACCCTTTTCCCACAGAAGGAGGCTGTGGAGTGGTTTTGAAATTCTCACTTGCCTGATTGTGTGTGTGCTTCGTCAGTTATTTCCACCGATCCCATAAATATATAAAGGTGTGATGTTACAATCTCACCGGCAAGTGAAATGTGCCTCTCTCATTATTAATTTGCTATATAGTAATGTCTTAAGAGCCAACAATGACTGTATGTTTTCCAGTTAATTTCTCAAGACAGATTTTAGCTGTATAAATCCATAAGAATTCAAAGCATAAATATCCATTTTTATTATTTTTTTTAATTAAACTTCTGAGTGGGTTTTTCTTAATTTCTTTGCCTTTATTTCTTCTGTTGTTTTATATTTCCGGAATACTACTATTGCTTGAAAGGTAGGAAAATGAGATTTCTTTATGCCTGGAAAAACAGGTGACAATACACTTGTTCTTTCAAACATCAAGGGGGCCCTATCAGGCAATCGGGTTTTGTTTCATGGGCAAGGTCATGTTTGCTTATCAGGGAATTGCTTCTCCTAGTTTCCAGACTTCTCCTAGTTCCCAGGGTTCAGGAGATCTTTAAGGCTCAATAAATACTTCTAGTCCTTTCCCAGGATAGGAAATAAGGCGTTATTTGCACAGTGGTGAGTTGTCCCTCTGTGATCCACCTGGTGATGTCTTTGAGGCGGGAACCCTAAATTACTCAATTCTCTTTATAAAATGGGATATACTGGTTCCGTTGGAAGAATGCTCTTTCAGCAGTGGTGAGAATGTTTAGTCCCAGTGAATAGCTCTTTGCATATTTGGTCAGGTTTGGGTTCCAAAGTGCCAAAACTTGAGTGAGTGTCTTCTTGTCATTTGGGTCCTGTCATCTGGCTCCCAGCAGCCAACAGGGGTGCTATGGAATGGGAGTAGTAATTCAGGCGGGGGTTTTTTGATGGAGTAGTACAAAGGATTCAAAGTACGCTACTGATAACAGCCTCAATAAAAAGACTGTGACGTTTTTGTAGCCAATTTGGCATCAGGTAGAGTTAATACAAGCAAATTTTAATTGGCAAGTGCTCTGGCAGGATGTGTTTAGGGCATCTGCGTTATTCCCATCTGTAATTTTTGCTAATGAAGGCATGATACATATTTAATCATGGAATGAAAATAAAGTCATGACTGTCATGGATTTTCTTTTAATCAATTCGGAGAAATTTAACTATAGATTCATACTCTGCAAGATACGTAAGGTTCAGGGCAAGTATTGTTTCCTTCTCTTTGTAGGATTTATTATTATTAGACTTTGTTCTCTAGGTAATATTTTTATATCATTTGTAAAGCTAAAAATAAGCTCCCCGAAATGGTTACACAGAAACTTTAGCATCAGAAATCATGTATCTGTGTCATGCAAGTTGTATGATCAACCACTTTCAATTAGTATTTTTAGCAAGGCATTTGGAAGCAATGATCGTAATTCCCTGTTTTCTCTTGCAATCGTTGTTTTTCAAATGTTTTGGAAAACTATGGTATTTCTTTTTATAATTATTTCCTCCCGTATGAATAAGTTTTCTACCAGGGAGGCTTTCTAGTGGTGGGAAAAGGCTGAGAACCAGTCTCTTCTCCATCCTACCTCATTTTTACCCAAGGTCTTGGATTATTGAGGGCTTTGAGCGTTTCCCTACCACTTCTGGGCTACCTATAACTCCAGAGGCAGCAAGCCTTCGGAGACAGCGTGTGGTTCCTCTGCTTTACCTTTGGCATTGTGGGATCCAGTCATAAGGTGGAGGTACACAAACTAACATCATCCCTAAAACGTCATCCTGCAGCCTGAGGGTGTCACGGACCTGTTAGGCACCTTAAAGGCTGGTTTTCTGAAGGAGTCTGGGACAGGAATGTGTTTTTCCCACAGACAAGGGTCAGGCCTTTCTCCATAGGCATTTGTCTTCATGTCTTGGTGTTGTTCTGGGACAGAATTCATGTGCCCCTCTGCTTTTCACGTCTAGATACAAGTTTTCTAGCAATATGCTCAAGAAAGCTGAAAAGGAAGAGCCTGGGATAGGTGTTTTTACAGGTAGGAGGGGTGGGGAATGGAAAAATGGAGTGGCCCTCACAAGTGGAAAGGTTTTGATTCCTAAATTTGTTGTGGCCCCATTTTAGTCTCAAATGAGCACACAAGCTGTTGCTTGGCACCTAATTTCTGCATCTGATCTGCAGTCCACAGATTCTTTGACAGGCCCAAGCACTTTCAAGTATCACTGGAGAGTAGAACAATGCTTGTAAAACATGTTTGAGGAGATGTATTTTATGGCAGTAATAACCAAAGGCTTACTATTTAAAATCTGCTCTTGGAAACCTGGTATTTTTTGAATAATGGAGTCCAGGTAGCAGCTCTGATAATTGACTGAAACAACGGCTTTTCACTGACGAGTAGGATTTGGCAATGACACGTCAAAGAACGTCCTTGATTTGGGGCAGTTCCTCTTCCTTGATGGTTCTTCGTGAAGGTATGATCTCTAAATGTTGATGCTTTTTGGTGAAAAACTTCTTGAGAGGAGAGGTGGGGGAATAAGTAGTGAGTTGGGAGGAGTGAGTCTTCGCTTGGTGGCTTCGGGAGTGCTTCATAGTGGTAGTTCCTGGAGGCTGGTGTCTTCCTGACTGCACAGTTGTGTGACTCTTGGTTTCAGCTGCAACACCAGGAGAATAAATGCATTTTAAATACATTCTGCTCCTATTGTTTAGCTATCCGAGGACTGTATATGTGATTTTACTGTCAAATTTGAGGTTTGTAAAACTAACGTCGTCCCTGGATCTCAGCAGCAGATGAGCCCACAGACTTTTCCTGCAGTGCCGAGTTCAGGCTGGATGCTGCTGTGGAGCTGGCAAACCTTTCTGGATCTGAGTATGGTTTTGCATAAAACGTAAGCAAAACAGAAAGGGTTTATGTTCCCTTGTTGATTGACAACGTGCTGGAGGATGAAATTCTTTGTGTGCCAGTGGGCTTTGTGTCGGGCTTTGTGTTGTGAGCCAGTTGCCAAACTCAATGAGGTGCCTGGGAAGACTGGAAAGGAAAGGGAGGTGATAGCCAGTGTTCTCCAGGGGGATCCAGAGCCTTGACATGAAGTCTCTCCCTTTCTCCTGAAGCAATTAAACCTCAAGACCGGGATGGAAGCTAGATCTCATCTTCTAAGTGAGGCATTTTCAGCAGTAGAATGTGCAACTCCAGTGATACGTGAACTGCTGGGAGCTGGGCTGCACGGATTGTGGTGGGCTCTCTCTCTGACCTTTTCTCCCAGGAAGATGGAGGCTGGCTTTTAGTACATAAGCCCTAAAAAACAGCACCTCCACCAACATTTGTGTTTGGTGCAGCTCAGACATCCCATACCTGACACCTGATCCTGCTGTTGCCAAGCAAACTGCATTAAATTCCTCTTTTGAGGAATTTACTGAGAGAGGCCATTGAATTTATTGTGGGGCTTGTACTACTGAAAGAGCTTGGAGCGTTTTACCCTGTTTTTTTGGGGGTGTATCAGGGGAGTGAACTGCCAGGATGAAATATGTGAAAGAGAAGAACAAAAATTGATTAAATAAATACCAATTTGAGATGTCAGATCTAGGGGAGTTTCTATACAGGGGACTTGGCTAGAGTCCCACAGGTTCTCAGGACAAAAAACCTTTGCCCTTGCAGCATCACAGTATTTTCTTGAAGTAAATACTTCTATAGTCATGTTTACATAAATGAAAAAGGGAGAAGTACTAGACAGGAAAATCCTGAGACAACTGAATGAACACAGAAAATTCAGAGGGCAGGAGTAAGTTGCCTTACTCCTCGACTTCCCTCTTGGTGACCAACTTGTTATTTATAAGAAAGGATGTTCATTTAGCGGTCCTGAAGGAGCAGAAATAGTCAACTGCATTGCTGTCTCTAGGCCTTTTTTCAAATGTTAATTTTTTTTGGAAGACATGGGAGATATGGAATTAATAATCTGTTCTTGAACTTCAGTATAATTCTGTGGTCTAAAACAAAGAGTTTCTGGGAGCTACAATTATTTGAAGAGCCGTTGGGTTCTATCAGAAACACTAACAGAACTATGGCAGCTACTCTTCCAGACAGGGGAGCAATGATGAAGCTTGTAATTACAGGCTTTCTGTCCTGTCAGGAGAGTATTTCTTCAAATGGTTATCGAGAGCATCAGGTTGAAGTAACTGTTTGCATTATGGGCTCACCCTCTCGGTTTCAAAACCAACGTTGCAGCACCATTTCTGAAAACCAGGAAGGGCCAACTGCCTCGATTGTATCATAGGATTTGGGGTATTTGACATCTGTAGTGACAGGAGGGCTCTCAGCTGTTTTTAATTTCTATTTTTCAAAACAATTTTAAAAAGGAGCTTTCAGATGTTTGGGTTTTTAATCCTGCCACTGCTCTCCAGGACAGCAGGTTATACCTGAGTTAAGGGTATGTCCCATCGCACGGGTCTCAGGTGTGAGCCTCGGGAGAGCAAATAAAAGGCGCAATAATTAGCGGTGTGAGCAGACGGCCCCACACCTTTAGTGTAATAACAAGGGGTTTTCAAAGACTGCCCACAGGATAGCAACGTGGAATCTGTGCCTGCGGTTTGGAATTTGAGGTACAGAACCAGGGCGCTCTCAGAGGTTGGGCTGACGTCTTCAGAGGGTTTGCATTATCCCTGTCTTCAAGCAATGAAAAAGATTCTTTTCTTGGGGAATGCGTCTGTGGCTAGAAATGGAGATGTTCTCTCATTTAATTTGCATCCAAATGACTTCAGTTCTCTGCAGGTTTCTGGAGCAGGCCGTGAGGTCTGTGGGGCCGAAGGGCCAAAGCTCTGAGTGGGAAAAAGAGGTGATGAACTGGAACCCCTCACGTAGAACAACTTGGTCTTTGTGTCCAGGTGTGACACAAAGCCACGTGTGGCTTAGATAGAGAGCTGTGAAGCTACCAAGCCGGGCTGACACTCATCCTGGCAGCTTCTTTGGAGTTATTTTTATGTAGGGGTGAGTTCTTGAATAGCTTTCCCGATCCATTAGGCACAGCAAGCTTTTCTTTGTCGCCGGCACCGGCTTCCATGTATTTCCACGTTCCAGGAATGCACTGGCAGCGCTGTAGCCATTGTAAGGAAAATCTGCGTGCATATACTCTGCTATGTCCGCTCTGCTGTGTTCCAGGGTGCCTGGGAAAAGGCTGCCAAAATTCATGTTATTTCATACCAGACAAAAATCTTTAAGTATGGTATTTAGCAACATACAGCAAAATTTTCAGTGTTTTGGCACTCGGGTTGCTTTCCCAATCTTGGCATGCCGAAAAGTAAAGAGCACGACTTGCTACAACAATAACTGCTTTATTTTATGGGCCCTCGAAGCGTTTTAATGTATCGAATCGTCTCCTGTAAAATATGTGGAGAGCCCATAGAAAATAAACGGGCCAGGGCTTTGCGCTGCCGTAAGGAGACCTGCCTTTGCGTTCCCATCGCTCACTGCCTTTTTGGGGGGGGGGTAAAGAAGTTTTTTGGGGAAGGCTGCGATGCACAGCGTTCCCTGTCCCCTGGCTGAAGGGGGGGTACGGACGCCTGCGGGGGGAACGGCTCCGTCAGCTGGAAGTGCGTTGAGTGTGACCTAACCCTTTGTGGGCAGCAGCTAAATTGAGGAACAATTAATGGATACCGAGGGCTTTCGGTGAAAGGGGATGAGGTGTTACAGCCTGAAGACAAAAGGCGAAAAAAGGAACGCTGGCGTGTTTTATTTGACACAAATAAGGGAAAAGCCAACCTGTGGCTTAATTTCCATTCGTTAGGTAACAGTGTAGCTTGAAACTTCATTTCTAGCTTGCTGGAAATTAAACTGAGTGCTGTCAGGCAAACAAACGATGTAGCCGCCAGGTAGCATATAAATTCTGGATAATCACAAGTGCATGAGCCCCTGCTGGAAAGCCAGAGCTCGTAAACATGAGCGAGGGAACAGGAACGAACCTCAGTGCAGTCACTCCAGCGGCCAACTATTCATGGGCAGTGTCACGAGTCAAGCAGGGGTGGGAAGAATGTGCATTTATGGAGTAATTTGAAATGTTGCTGGGGTTGTGGACTGAAACCCCTCGTTAGCAGCACAGAGACGTGCAGGCACGGCGTGATAAGCCTGCGTCCCCCCTCAGACACCCACCAAGAAAGGAGAAAGGGCAGGCTGATTGTTCCTCAGATTTTTTTTCCCCCCCCCCCCCCTAAAAAGCGAGTTGGTGCTTCAGGCAGAAGGATCTAGGCTCTTTGGCCCCAATTTGCGGTAGTAATTAGCCACGCTGACTGCTGCCCTGGGGCACCTGAACTCCGTGGCTACTGCATTTCTGCTTATCCAACGTACCGTGCTGCTTTGGGGCACGGCCACAGCTACCTCGGGTTTGGTGAATGATGGACAACTAACTCTTAGCTTGTCTTAAGCCGACTCAGACGCAAACGTGGCTGACAAACCGCATTCAAGTGAGAGGAGGGTTCACCATATGTATTTCGTGGTCTGTTTAGTTCATTCGTCAACTGTTCCCATTGCACCTTGTCTGGGGCAGCCCGTAGTCCTTTCCTCTGCTGAGGGCAGCGGGGAGCCGAAATGCAAAGCCGTTGCGTGTGTGCAGGAAATAACCCGTGAAATAAAAGAAGGACTTTTAGGTTTGGTGCAAATCCCATAAGCCAAATGTACTAAGAACTCCGCTCCTCGTTACAGCCCTCTCTGCACAGCAGCACTTCACTTGTTTCATAAAATGGTTTGGGTTGGAAGGGATCTTAAAGATCATCTAGTTCCACCCCCCGCCCTGGGCAGGGACACCTCCCACCAGACCAGGTTGCTCCAAGCCCCCTCCAACCTGGCCTTGAACCCCTCCAGGGA
>JAOXJK010000002.1:36160202-36192174 GCA_025774025.1 Xenus cinereus | reverse complement strand
CTCCCCCCATCCCATTTCCCCCTCTGGGACCATGAAGGGGGTGATTTGGGGGGGGGGGGGCACCCCACCGCCCTCCACCCGTTCCCACCACCTCAGCCTCGGGGACACCAAACCCCCAGCCCCGGGGCTCCTGTCCCAGGGGGACGGGGGGGGGACACGCTCCCCCCAGGAGCCCCAGCCTGTGCCCCCCGGCTGGGACAACCACCATCACGGGGGGGGGGTCCGGGTTGTGCCCCCCGGCCTCTCCCTTTGTTCGGCAGCTCCTGCACCGCCTCGCCCCGGACGCTTCCCATTTATTACGGGAGAAAACAAGGATCGATCCAGCGCGGTCGATACCGGCTCCGCCGCCCCCCCCGTCTCTCGGTAGCCCCGGTCCTGCGCCGTTCGGCCCCGGAGGAGCCGCTCCGAGCGCCCCGGAGGGAGCGGTGGGTGGGCGGGCGTGTGGCCGGAGAGCGGCGGGGGCTGGGTGCGGGGATGCCGTGCGGGGGATGCTGAGCCCTTGTCGCAGGAGAAAGCCGTGTCCCCTGGCCAGCGTCCCCGGGGGGGGGGGAGTGTCGCCTCTCCAAAGTTTAACGTGCAGGGGGAGCAAATGTTCTTCTCCTCCGAGTACTCTGGCATTCCCTCTGTAATTCCTTCCTCTGAATGGATCAACACGTGCTTTCCGCTCCCCGGGCCGAGAGTGATGTTTAACGGGGCTGAAACTTGGATGTCGGCACAAAACTCCCCAGGTTGGGGGGCCGACGGGGGGGTTGCAGGCCCAGGGGAGTGATGGACGTGGTTGAGCATCACCACAGAGATGCTCTCCGGCCTGTCCGGGGCCATCACACACGCTTCCCATCATCACACACGCTTCCCACCGTGTCCTGCCACGGTTTTCACACCTGGCGTGTGCGAGGTCGCTCCTGGGGGCGAGGGACCTGGGGGGTCTCCACTGGTGAAGGCCAGCAGCGAGGGATGGTGGCTCCTTGCCTCTGCAAAGCGCCCCGGCACCGGAGTTGTCCTAGAAAGTCTGTGAGTCTCGTTTCTCCATTCAGTGACGTTCAAATTACACGGCACGTGAAGATTTCACGTGTAGATTTACCCGAGGATTTAACGAATAAGGGTTATTTTTCCCCTCGATGATTTTAAGGTTTAGTTTACTTGACGGAGAGAGCGAGTTTGTGACAGCACGGTGCCTGTCACCGGGTAGTGCCGCCGGCTCGCTCTGCGCCGTGCGGTCTCCACAGAGGCTGGTGTACCTTGGCAGCTCACCCCCTCCTTAGGAAATCCTCTGGAGTAAAAAAAGTAAGCATAATTTGTTATGAAATAGGCCGATAGACCAAACTTCAGTTTGCGATTGAAACCAGATGTGCATATTTTCCTTTTGAATCCTCAAACGATAATAAAAGTCTTATTTTGACAGATTAAAAACTACTTGCAAATTGCAGAGGTAGCAGCGTCTTGCAATAATACCCTAAAACCGGGGAGGGCTGGGAGCATCTCTGCCCCTCTCCCACCGGTATCGGGGGCTGCTGCCCCGTCCCCCCCCATCGCAAGGCTCTCGCAAGGCACAGATTCCCTCACCCCACCTCCGACTCGGGCAGAAATATTTACCAGGGCTTGGCTGAGGGCTGGAAAAAGAAAGAAAGAAACCCCAAAACAATGTAGATGATGTTTCTAGAGAAAATATTTGGGGTGGGTCACGAAACAGATTAATTAGATTGATAGTAAAAAACCTGAATTTCAGAGCGGTTTGCTGTGTCCCTGCCTGTCGTGGCTCACTGTAGGTTTGGAAAGAGTTTCTGATTTATTGCTGAATTTTTAAAAGTCCTGAGGATGCTGGTGTGTGTGTGAGGGGTGTGTTAGACCCGGCTCCAGCGCGGCCGGGCTCAGGGGGGCAGGATTAAGGGTGTTCACCCCCCGGCAGTTCTCTTAGAGAAGGACGCAGCCTCTTCGCTTTCAAAAGCCGGGGTGGAAAAACCCAAGCAAAACAACCTGCCGTGGAATCGTTTCCTTCTCTCCACTTCAAAGGAGAGAAGGACGCCCTGGACCGTGGAGCACGGCCACGCGTGCCGGCGGTTTTGCAGCTGAATCCCTGGATCCGAATTTTCTCATTTCCAGGTTAAACCCGGAGGAGGGAGAGGGGGGAAACTTTGGCGACTTCCAGCCCTGCACAGGGCCGAGGTCTCCAAGAACCGCTTCGGTTATAGAAAGCAGATGGCCTGCGGGAGGAAGATCAGTGAGAGCTCAGGCTGTCGGATGCAAAACTTTGCCTGTAAAATCAGGGCAAATCAATTCAGTAGGTAATTGATTTCGGTGAGTGAGATCCAAATTTTTACCTGAGGAGATCAAACAGACTGTGGGACAGAGCCAGCACCGGTGCAGGCTAATTTTCAGGTATGGATACTTGCATAAATAAATCCAGGTGTATAAATATGCACACATGCAAATAGGTAAACATGTACCAATATAAATCCCCAAATCCACTTTGGTTAATTACATGTAATTAGTTTTTTTCAGTATCAAAGGCTTGCTTCACTTTCAGCAAAGGTATAGGTAGAACGAGATACACAACTTTTTGCCGAAACACCTGTATTTCTGCGCAGAACGGGCACGATGGACCGTGTTCTGAAGGGGGTGGAGGGGGACAGGGTTTATCCAATTTGTCCATTTTATTATTGCTCCTTCTGATTTCTCAAATCTGTGTGGTTTGAGGCTGTTCTTCCTTTTTCTTTCTTTCTTGAAATGTTGTGTGGAGCTTCTTTTCTTGATCTCCATCGGGACGGGGGTAGTTTGTGCTTTCCTTGAAAAATCCCAGGTAGAAAAGAGGGCACCCTGGTTAAAAAGGCTGGCTTTGTTCCCTTCCCTCTCCCCTATCGTGTGGTTTGTAGAATGATTTTCCTGGGAATAATCTGGGGCAGAGCAGACTTTGGACTCGTGGGCTGGGGCAGGGCGAGGTGCCAGAGATGCTCAAAGCTCTTTGGAGAGCTCAGCCCCGAGGGGTCGAGGATCCTTCCCACCTGCCAGGAGAGGAAGAGGGGGATGCATCAGGTCTGCCCTCACCAAAACTAGGGTTCAAATAGTTGAAAATAGCTCCAGAAAGACAACCCCACGTTTTATTCCCGTGGCTGGGGGGGACCAGGCCAGCAGAGGACCTGAGGAGGTTGCTCCTCTGTAGCTCCTCATGTGAGCTCTCTTCATGGCTGACTTTTTTTTTTTTTTTTTTTCTCCTTTCTCTCCCAAAATGGGGAGGAGGAGGAAGAGGAAGCCAGCCTGCTGACTCGGGGAAACAGAACAGAAAAAAAAAATAAAAAAAAGTGAGTCGGATGGGTAGCGGAGGGCTGTGGCTCTCGGAGGTCTCACGTGCCTGCTCCGACGTGGTGGTGGAGCGCGGCGGTGAGAGCCTCCCCTGGGTTCCCCGCGGGGCCGTGCAAAAATATCACCAAAACAGCAGCTCCTCCAGCGCGTCTGCTCTCTCCCTGGAGAGCTAAATATAAACTAATCGGGGCGAAGAGAGGGGAATTTTCCACCCTGCTACTCCTCTGCGCCTGCTGGGCTGAGCCCTCCCTGCCCAAACCCGCTCCCCACCGACCCGGGGCACGGCACGAGTGCCACCGCTCTCTTTAGAGATGAGACCTTCCATAAATTCCTCGAAAGCGGTCAGGGCAGTGGCAGACCTGAGCCCTGCTTTTGGGCTCGAGTTTGCCTACGAGCAGTGTTATAATTATGAAAAAGGACTTTTCCAAGGTCACCCCGGGCGGCCGCAGCCGCAGCCCGGCTGCCCACGACCCGGCTGTTTGCTTAGGGCAGCAATGCAGAACGTGGCTCTGGTGCAGGGAACCGGGGGAGCAGATCCTTGGGCTGTTTTGTTTTTCCCAAACTTCTAAAAGTTTGGGAAAAGTTGCCTTTAGATAGACAAAAAAAATCCCCGAGCCAGAGCTTTATTTCTGAAGCCCTGGCCAAGCTGGGGCGAGCTCTGATAGCTCAGGCTGCGGGTGCGTGAGCCTTTTAGTCATCAACAGGTGAAGTGGGTATCGATAATTAAAAAATGTCACCGCGCAATTCGTTTACACCTGGAATTCCTCCTGCCTTTGGGGGGATGATCCGTGCGTTTTGGAGCCTGTGTGTTAGGTATGTCAGGCCTCACATCTTACGCATCTTTCTGGGAAGATAAATCTAGGAAGATTTCTAGATTAATTTCTGATTTCTAGATGATCTATCTGTGAAGAGAAGCGAGATGTGATGTGTCACAAGTTGCTGTTGAAATGCACGCAAGGAGGAAACTGTGTTAGATTGACCTGGAGGAACAGGGACACCTGCACGAAGCACGGGTCCCTTTGCCTGCCTGAGTTTGGCTCCATAATCACTGTATTTGAGTAATAGTTTAAGGACTGGTTGAGTGAGTGCAAAAAATCTGTTCTGGTGCATTGAGTTTCTATACCCCCCCCTTAAAAATAACGCCGAAGGGAGACTTGGTCACGGTTTTTGCTTTTGGAGGATTAAATATAGCAGCATCATTGGTGTCACTCCTCTGTAGCCCATTTGAAGCATCCCTGGGGCTATATCATTCCCTGTTTTTGTGGATCCTGGCCATAGGTTTTGCTTTCAGCAGCCAAAGTTGAGGGCTCGTGCTGTGCGGTAGGTACGGGGCCGTAGCGAAAGAGGAGTTTTACTTTGTGGCCGTTTTGTGCTTGTATATCCTTACGTCTCCTAGGGTTTGTAAAAAAATGAAATCTGGCAAACTTTGATCCAGCAGCTGGAAAACCTGCTCTCCCTCTCTCTCTCTCTCTCTCTGCTCAAAACCAGCCCTGCGAAGGAAGGACCACAAAACTCCTTTGGATGGCAGAGGAGAAGCGGGGTTTGGGGCTGGTGGTGGTGCAGAACGATGCTGCTGCCCGAGGTGGACCCGCAGGTGGCTCTGGGCTCCGGTCAGGACCCCCTGGCAGCACGGTTACGCCAGGTGACAGCAGCGATTTCTCATTTCAAGTGATGTGGGGAAAGTCACAATAACTCTGATTTTTGTATTTGTGTGTGTTTGTGTGCTTACCTTAACATTACTGAAAATAGCCTCCCAGTGTGCTGGGCAATAGTTGTTGATGCTGTAAAATTACCTCAATTCTATATATTATTGACCCCGTTGTCACATGCTTTTTTTGTCCCAACTGCTACAAATTAATGTTGTATAATATGTTTGAAAAGACACTTTTAAATACTCTTAAATAGATGCCAAAAGCTACAATTCTGTGCCAGTGCTGAAGATCTGTTACAATTATGAAGATACAGAAAGCATTATAAATGCCCACATTTGGTTTTGTAGCCTCTCTGTTAATTCAGACAAAAAACAGAAAAAGATTATCTCTTTATGGGACTCTCAGTTGTGTTGTAATTGAAACGCAGTGCGATGGCTGGTGCTGCTCGGAGCACAAGCGTCGTGGTTAATGAAGGTTTACGGTTAGCGATAGCTTCATTTAGAAACTATCACCCATGTTTTGGGTGGTTTATGGTGTTGCTGGAAGATTACTTTTCCCATGGGGGTTTTGGGTGAATTGTTAAATTTCATTTTTAAAAAAAAAATCCGACGCTGCAGTGTGATGGGCAGCACTGTTGATGCCCTCCCTGTGCCTTCCCTTGTGTGTCCCCACGATACGCCGTGAAGGTGGCAGGTTGAACAGGAGCTGGGACAAGAGCCCCATCAGCCTGGGGGGGCTGGTTTGTCAGCCCCCTCCCATCCTGGTCCTTGCACAAGCCATCCTGGGGACCACGCTGGGACACGGGGGCTGCTGGGCAGGGGGTACAGCGAGCCCGGAGAGCCACCCCCCCGGAGACTGCTCTGTGTCTCACCAGTTTTGGTAATTTTCCCGAATTAATTCTTGCTGGAGCCTTGTCTTTTGGAAAAGCCATCCGGTGCCGAGAGAAAAACGGAGGGAGGGCTGAGAACCCGCCGCAGTCATTTACTATGCTGGTAATTTATCGCGATGATTATTGTCTGTGCTGTTGGGGAAAAATATTGCACTTTGCCCTTAGTCTGAATCTGCGTAGTTTCGAGTTCCCGCAGCGCTGGGTGGTGTTACTTGCTCCCTCTGAAGGACCCACTTGGCATCTCCTGAAGGTGGCCAGGTTCCTCCTGGGCAGTTCCGGCTCTGCGTTCCCCCCGTCTTGCACCGTACCCGTGTCTTCAAGCCCCTCAGTTACTCCTGGAGTCTTCTCCAGACCTTATTCAGAGGTGGCAGAAGGCTCCAGATCCCTGCAGTGGCCACGAAGTGCAGTGCAAAGAGGCAAAACTCTCTCTTCTCCTCCTGGAGATCCCCAATGTATCCATCCCACGAGCCCCGATAATCTTCTGCGCAGCGGAGGAGCCGGGGGACGTGTTCCTGCCTTTGAGGTGAGTGTCCTTTAAGCAATTTATTTTTTTAAGGCATATCTTAACGTCTCAGTTCAGAACTGTGCTGCTTCCTTCTCTCCATTCTGCATGGTCAAGTCGTTCTCCTCCGTATTTAGGGCTCTGCTGGTGTTGAGTCACTTACACAACACTCATTTTCCTGTTTCCTTCCCAATTACTGCCAGAAATATTCCGAGGCAGGAGGTGAGAGCCTGGTTTCTGCTGCAGGCAGTGCTGCCCGTCCGTTTGCAGGTCCCTTTGAGATGGGTCAGTTAAATAGTTACCCGTTTCCCTGCTCTTTAAACCAGCCCATTTGACCAGCGCTCCCTTTTACCGGCGCGGAGACGTCGAGTGAGATGAGAAAGCTTTTTTTTTTTTTTTTCTTGCTGGAATTAATTGTGGTTCCTGACTCTCCGTCCTTGGACTGAATCCTGCTCGTTTTGTCGGAGCCATCACATCTACCAGCCCGGCTTCTGCCTGTCCTCCGGGAGCCTCGGCGGCGATGGCACGGGAGGCTTTTTGGCACGATCGCCCAAAATTTGAAGGTGTAGATTACTTGGAGCTGTTGTTTAAGAAAGGTCTATATTTAGTGCCTGCTGGTTAATATCGTCCCAGATGACTCTTGACAACAAACTTGACCGTATCGTTTTACTTTTCTCCTTAGGGCAGCGCTAAAGTATGTATTGACCATTTCTCCCTTTTCTACGTCGTTACTGCCGTTCTCTCCCACTTCGGTGTTGTCAGTGGGACTCCTTCTTGTCCTTAAGGTCTATAAAACCCCCTGTTTTCTAACAGAACCTGGTGTTTAAGTTGCGGTCCCGTGCCTTTTTAAGGCGGTGCTGTGATTGTGGGGACTTCGTCGTGGTTTACAAAGTCCAGGATTCATTAATTCCTTCACTCATTAGTGTAGCAAGTTGATAACGTATTTTTTCGTGTGATGAAGGTGGACATTTTTGCCGCCCAGTTTGTACTGGGAAATCGTTCAGATTTGTGCACTGACAAAATACCTGGCACGACACCCTTCCCCATAGCCCGCTGGCCGCTTGGGAGCCAGGCTGGGATGCGGCATTTAGGTCAGTTCTCCTCGGGATGCCTCTTCTGGAGGGGCCTTCGTGGCTTGTTGGTGCCAGGGCTCTGTCCTTTGGGCTTCCCATTTCCACCGAGGAATGCGTTTCTCCTCCTGATTTTCACCTGTGGGGTGGAAGAGATGTATGGAGAGTATTCAAAGATGGAGAGTCCTGGGGTGGAAAATGCAGATTTTAAAATTTATTTATTTTTTCCTTTTTACTGCATGTTCACGCTGTCATAAATGAGCTCGAGGAAGGCTGGGCAGGACGGTGTTCCTGCCAGCCCAAATAAAAGCAGGGACTGTTTTCATTTCCACTTACTTCTAGATAGATTTTTTTTTTTTTTTCCTCTCATCTCTGAGCCGGGCTGCAAAATTCGGGCTTTTATGGGTGCCAAGCCATAGGGGGGCTCATCCCCCTGCATGGGAATTGGGCCCCTCCAGGGAACGAAGCATCCCAACGTTAGGAAAATTGTCCTCTGCGGGCATTACTTCTCCAGCTGGATGATCGCCTGGGGGGTACCTTGCTTTGGGACAGCCAGGAGCCAGGTCACAAGGAGCCGTACCCCCGGCTCACAGCAGCACGGAGGGGGAAATATTTCACTGCCCCCCCCCTCCCCCCCAAAAGGAGCCAAACCTGCAGTAGTTTTTGGCTTTACGTGCCGCTGACACCTCGCAGGAGCTGAGAGTGTGTTAAAGCAACAGATTCTGTATTATTCCGGCCTCCTGCGATATTAAAAACACCGGCTGAAACTCAAATCCAAACCCTGAATGAATGAGGCCGTGGAACGGCTGCCGGGCGCGTTTCGGTGCTGCTTGGCCTTTGATTTAAACGGGTAAACACGGTGAGTGGGTGTTTGCTTTGACTCCTTCCTCGCAGCGAAAGGCTTCCTTTGAGGGAAGGTGAAGCCTCCAGCACCGTTCCCCGTCTCAGCATCAGACCGTTCTGCCCGTGGCTTGGGCTTGGCGATGCCGTCCCTGTGTGCTCGGGACCTGTGCTGCCAGGCATGCCCAGCAGCAGTGGGAAACCCCTGATTTCCCCGAATATCGGGGATCCCTTATGCCCAGGGCTCTGCTCACGGGTATGTATAACCCTCGCAGAGCCCAATTTCTCCATCTGGATGCGACGTGGTCATGCCACCCTCCTGGGATGATACATCCTTGGGTCTTGGAGGCATCTCCCCCTGCTTGTCCCAAACTTTTAAGATCTGTTACCCCCTCAAAGCTTTCCAAAATCACGTCCAGCTTTGACTGCACCAGTTTTATGTGTTGGAAATAGCCTTGTCGTGCAGCGGGTGGTCGCTGGAGGAGGCAGGGTGGTTGCAGCCCATCCTCACCTTGCCCTGTTGCCTTAGGAAGAGCCCCCCTCATCCTCCCCACGCATCCCCCCATCTCCACCAGAGCTATCGACACCAGCTCCTTGGCAGCCCGTGCACGTAGGAGCCGTCTTCTGGTAACAGATTGTTATGTATTTAATGAACCCGAGGAAAAACAAGAAATTTGAAGGCTGCGGGGCGATACAAGTTTGCTGTTCAGTCTGCCAAATTCGCGCTAATTCAGACAACTCACAGATGTTTGGCTCCTCGTTCTTTGAAGAGATTTATGTGAGGTGCAGGACTCGGAAATTTATTCCCTGTGTCAGGGAGAAGGAGGTGGCAGCGTGAGCGAAGGTTTCCCGGCCCCGGAGGACTCCTTCCCTATCTCCATGGATGCGCCGCTGCTGTTCCTTCCTCTTGCCAGTGCAATGTTGATGGCAACGAAGGGACAAACAGCAGGGAAATGTGCCTTTCGGTCGCTAGGAGGATTAATAAAGGCTCCGGGTTCGTCTTTCAGGAGCCGAGGAGCTCTTTGAAAGCTATTTCTCAGCTGAGGAATGAAACCCCAGAGATTGCCCAAGAGCAGAAGTACTTTGGTCTAATGCAAACAGAGGTCTCAGAGGGTTTGCAGGTGACAACAGGCACGTGTGGTGCCCTGTGTGGGCACAGAGACTGTCCACTGAGAGCATTTGAAGCTCTTAAAATGTTGCCTACCTAGTTCGGGTAAATAATTTCAAATTTTGGAAGGTCCTAAGTGATCGTTTTGCTGGGCTTCACGTGAAGTTCTGCAGTCTATTTCTTTAGGGGCCATCAGCCTCTACTGATTCTCCAGCTCAGCCTTGAAAAAGGGAGAAATGCGACTTGCAAACAGTACCCAAATCTGTTCTGGGAACAGTCATGGTGTTCTGGCCCTTGGCAAGCTTCCCTCAATTACCCTACGAGGTGTCCCAGATCTTGCTCCTGCTTGGTCCATGTGGTGGATTTCTGGTGGTCACTGATGAGTAGAAGGCATTTTGGTCGGCTTTTGCAGCTGCAAGATGCGCTTCTCGCTGAGACCCCAAGAGCAAGGGAGCAGGGAAGCCTGGGCTGGCCAAGAAGCACCCCCACCATAGCCCTCAGAGCTTTAGTATCCGGCTGGAAGTAGGTGGACGTCGTGTTACAGAGGTAGGTATTAAGGTGGGTTTATTGTGCTATTTGAAATGGTTTATGGCTTGAGAAGTGAGTCTGTAAAAATGGCACGGTGGGGCTGTGTTTACTGTCTCCGTCTCCGACATTTCAGGCTGTTATATGGGAAAAGAATCTAAGGAAGAAACAAGAATTGCTTTTTTGTGTCTGTTTACTAGAGCAGCACGCTCCAAGCGGTAATTAAAAGTAAACCTGGACTCTGCTGGCTTGTTCAGCATCCCTCGTTGTGGAGATTAAGCAGCCAAAGCAATTCTCAATTCAGCAATTCCTCAGCTTTCGGGAGCGTGGCCAACACTCATAGTGTCTCACAGACCATTGCAAATTCTTGTAATAAATCTCACAATTGGGGGAAGGGAGGAAAAAAAAAAAGCAGAAAGGTGAGATAGTTCGTTGGACCAGCAGGCTGGACTGCTGCTGGCCCTTCAGCTGCCCTTCTCCAGAGACATCCCTTGGACCAATATTTCCAGTATTCCTTGGAAATATTACTCAAAATTAGCAGCAGTCCCCTAATGAGGGGATTAGGCAGTGATTACAGGTTTGCTCAAAGAGAACGTGCCATTTCTACAGTTGTTGGGACTAAGAGCGTCCTGTAGGATAAGTCTACACGGCCCACATGGCACCGTGCGTTGGCAGCGCCTGTCCCCAAGCCAGTGTGGCTGCTGGGAGGGCTGCGTTCCTGTGGGAGTCCCCTGGGAGCAGGAGGATGATGGGCTCCTTGGGGCTGAGCTTTGCTGCAGTGGGTCTGGGCTAAACTGGTCCTGGCGTTGCGATGTGCTGGGGATGCCCCCTCAAACCGGAGCAGCTCTCGTCAACCTGGTGGCCAACTGAGTGACTCCTTTGAAGGTCTGATGCTGGCTGTCCATGTGAATTTATGTGTAGGCTGAATGTGCAATCAAGAGGTATTGAAGACCTCATATTAGTGCTCAAAATATGTGTGTTCTTCTCTTTAACTACTCTGCATGAGTTTTCATGAGGCGAGCAGGGTCCTGTGTGGTCACTTGGCACATCTAATGGGCACCTTTCCTCTGGGGACCAGCAGTTCGTGCCTCTCGCTTGCCAGTTGCTCTTCTGCAATGACTAATTTTGCTTTCTTCTTTTCCTTTTCAGTTGCCAGGGAGGAAAAGGCAAAGTCACTGCCAGCACCATTTTCTTCAGGCTAAAATGTTGAGACAAAGCCACCTCTGCCCTTAGTTTGTCCCTTCAGTCCCTTTCTGCTGCTGGTGTGTAAGGGAGTCCTTCCCCTGCCGCTCCTCTTCCCTAAGATCACGGGCCCAGTAAACCTGATGTGTTTTACTCAACTAGATGGTGTGTAATTTTCCTTAATTGCTCTTATTTCTTTTCAGTGAGATCTTGCACGGTGATGAGGTCCAACCCAGACATGTAGGTCTGTGTGTGAGCTTCGACTCTAGGCTCTCCCCAGAGGCTGGGGGTGTTTGGACGTGTGATTTGGGGCTCAGGGTGCTGGACACCCTCTGCCTTGAGTGACTTCGGGTTGAGGTGTTGACCAGGCGCTTGGAGCCAGGGTTTGGATTGAAAGAACAGATTTTGTGGTTGTTCCTGGTAGCAAGGGTTGACCTCCCAAAGCCAGGCTATATGACATCATATTTTCTGTTCCTAAAATTCCTCTTTCCTCTGTTCTGGTGGCGGCCTCTCGAGATGGGTGCTGTTGTGGTAAATCTCGGGCTCCTTCTGGCTGTGGATCTAATTAGCGTGGCTGTAGAGGTGGGTTCTGTCCGGGTTTTCCTGCGTGGGCAGCTCTACAGCACATGGGAATGCTGGGCTGTGTCGGTGAGAAGCTCCGTTCTCACCAAGCTGTTGGTTGTAAGCAAGGAGGTGATGCAGTTCTAGAACCTACGGAGCCATGCTCACCTTAATCACAACCCGTTACTGCTTTCCCCTTCGCTACGCCGGCCGTTAAAAATAGTAAGCATAGGCAAGTCTTTCACTTATTAATTACTGCTGAAAGTGTGTTTTTATCTTGTTAGCCCTGGCAAAGTCCAGCCTAGTTGCAAGCAGGAGGCAGAGGAGGTTTATGTATTCCTTATCTTTGGTTGGTAATTTCTGAGGACCTGGAGCATGTGGTGAGCCCAAATCCTTGCCGGGCAGGAGGGGAGCACCGTGCGGGACGTGTGGTCTTCTGCCTTGGAGCCCTTCTGCCTCTCAGCAGGACCGTGCTTGCCCTTCCAGGAGCTGGGGAAGACCCTCTGGAGGAAGAAGAGGTGACTGCAGGCTCGGGGTGAGCTGTGGCCTTTCTGCTCAGAAGGCTGGGCAGCCTCTGGGGCAGCTCTTTTCCTCTAGATGGAATCCCAGGAGACGATCCCGACGCGGCTGCATCCGTGGAAATTTTCTCCTTTGAAGTCACGTGCACTGACTCACGATCCTGTTTGCTCAGGACTAGTCCACGGGGCATTTTCAGAGCATAAAGATTCCTTCTCGCGCCCTGAATGGCATCTTTCACATTTATTGGAGGTTTTTACCTCATAAATAAAGTTGATGCTTGCTAATGACGTGGAAGAGTGAGATGCTGAGCAAGGCTGCTTGAGAAGGGGGTGCAGGAGGCAGATGATTGCCTGAGCGAGGAAATGAGCCTACGCTGAGCTACATGCAAATGATAGGCTTCAAAGATTCTCCCAAATTAGCCACGCAATAAATCGACAAATTGAAGATGTACCTCTTGGCGTCGTCGAAAGCACTGATGGTGAGATGGGCTGTGCAACGAAGAGAGTCAGTGTGGCCCCCAATCCCTCCTAAGAAGCAGAAGGATGGAAGGGCACGGTTTTTAGTTTGGATAGAATTTGTAGTGTGGTTCTCTGTAGAAAGCCTTAAACCTCACAATTTTCATAGAATCGTTAGAGTTGGAAGGGACCTTAAAGATCATCAAGTTCCACCCCCTGCCCTGGGCAGGGACACCTCCCACCAGACCAGGTTGCTCAAGGCCCCATCCAGCCTGGCCTTGAACCCCTCTAGGGATGGGGCAGCCACAGCTTCTCTGGGTAACAATTTTCAATTTCCAATTGCAGTAACCAGTTTTGGCTATTTCCCCCAATTCCTTGGAAGTCACCTGTGGCGTTTGGAGGGAGTTTGGCCGGTTGTGGAGTGCTCAGGCTCTGTGAATGTCTCTCTGTCTGCAATGGAGAAATGGGGATCTGTGTAGCTGGGGGGGGGGCAGAATTTCTGTTTAATTGCTGAGAGGGGGAGGGCAGTTAAGCCTTAGAAATATGCCCAGAGTTTGACCCGGAGGGATTAGGTTTGGTTCTTCAGACATGTGGGTCTGAACTGTGTTGAATAAACTCCATGACCGTGGCGGCTCTTCGCTCATCCCGTAGTTTTCTGCTCAGAGGTGGTGAGGTTGCCGTTTCCCACCCCCAAGCTGCATTTATGGCTTTTTTTTTTTTTCTTCTCAGAGACCCATCTGTATCAAAGTGCTGCTTCTCTCCTTGCTTGTGTTTGTTGCTCCTTTGGTGGCATTTGCAACTTCTGAACCCTCCTGCCCTGGGATAAGCCTGGGGGCAGCGGGTGCCAGAGGATGTGCTGAACCAGGAGCTTTTCTTCCTCCAGCCTTTCCTCCATGAAGCACCTTGTGCCTTCGTATAACGTCAGCCTTGGCTCTCCGGAGCCACACGGCCAGAATTTGTGGTGTGGCGATGACAGAGAACATTTTTTTGTTGAGCCAAACGTGCTCTGGGTTGTACCACGGTGTTTTGGAACGATGCTGCTGGTGGCGATGGAGCCAAGTCCGCAGTTACGCCTGGGCTTGGGGGTTTGTCCTTCCTCTGCTTTCAGAGCTTGGGAGGGATTTGGAAGTGGCTGGAAATGCTCCGCCCGGAGAGGGACGGGCAGCTCTGGGTTTCATTCCGAAAGTAAAGGTCAGGAATGCTTCCCTTTTCCTCCTGCAGGGATTTAAGCAAACTTTCTGGGCAGTCAAAAGGGCGCCGAGCACTTCTCCAGGCAGCGCTGGGGCACGGGGTAGGAAGCGAGGTCCTGAGCGGCTCCTTGTTTTTTCACTGAAGGCTTTGGGCAGCAAAGTTTAAAAATTCAGCAGGGGCAGGTGCTTTATATTCTGAGAGCGATCCCTCCGTGCTGCTTGCAGAGTTCGGCGCTGGCTCCTCGTTCTGTTGTGCCCTTTCGGCCTGTAAATAGGCCTCGTGTCAGCATGTGTGTCTGGAGATGGATTATTGGAGCTGGGCAAGGGTTGAACGTTTTCTCCACCGAGGGTGATGGTCCCACAGCAAGTGGAAATCCGTGTGATGCTGGTCCTCAGTTGTCTTGATGAGGAGTTCTGCTGGGGTCAGATGTATGGGCATGTGATATTGGTTACTGCTCAGGCTCCCTTCGTCCATTCAGGCATCTGACAGTTTGCTAAATTCCAAGGTCTTTTCCATACTTTTCAGTGTAGCAGGTGAGCGGGGTATGGATGTAGCTCGGCAGCTGGACGGTGCATGGATGGAGTCTGCTGTGGTAGCACCAGTCGTGGTGGGGAGCGGGACCTCCCTGCGGGGAAGGGCTGTTTGCCCATCATGAGCAGCTCTGGGACTTTTCTCCTTGCTGGCACTGTCCAAGGAGCTCATCTGCTCACAGACGTTGCCTTTCAAGCCCGTGGGTGAAAGTTGGATGATCTGATTTACACTTTTGGCAGTGTAATTTTTTTTCCAAGCCCAAGAGGCAGTTGTTGATCCCAGGAGACCGTGTCCATCCCAGTGGCCATGGTCCAACTCTGAACTTAACCTTGATGGCGGGATGGAGATAGTTCCTTTATCTGATTGCAAATGAGGAAATACATTTCTTAAAATAATTAATGGTCCCTGAAGAGTATCTTTTTTATTGGGGGTGTGTGTGAAAGCCTCCAGTCTATAAATACACCCCAGCTTCCTCCTCAAAGTCAATAGGGAGAACATCCCAGCTGGGCAGAAGCCTTTCTGTCCCCCAGCACTCGTTTGCAGGGAGAGGACGTGATGGGGCAGGACCGTGCCGGGTCACGCCGTGCGTCAGGAGCCCCGGTGGAGCAGGATGGGGAGCCAAAGATCACATTTCACCGGAAAATTTTTCCTTTCTATTGCAGTTTCTCGGCGGGGATGGTTTCAAAACCCAACCAAGCGGTAGATAAAAAAGCCTGGACCTAAAGCTACGCCTCGGACCCCAGGTTGGGTGGTGTTAACCGCGGGTTTGAGGGTGTTCTGCATTGTGTTAATGGCAGGAGATGGGGTGGAGGAGGAGGAAGAGAGGTGAGAGGCAGTGTGTGCTGCAGCCTGTCCAGCTCGGGCAAGGAGCCCCTGCCTGCACTTGCCCCCGGTCCTGCCTGCTGGCTGCCCGCACGCCTGGGTGTGGGTAGGAGCCGGCTGCGGCGACGTTAATCATTACCTTAGGGAAAGATAATTATTCCTGGAGAAATCGTACCCTGTTAACGAGGAACTGTGCTTAACTGCTTTCGTGCTGCTCTGAACGCTTGTTTGATCTTCACTCTCCCAAACTGCCGCCGCATCAGCCCCAGAGTCCAGCCCCATGGCAAGCTCTGCAACCGAGTCTGGGGCAGATAAAAATATAAACTTTGGGTGTTTTGACTCCTTGTTCCTGTGCTTTTTCTATGGTGTGGCACAGGGGAGCAGGAGGGCACTGTCAGCTCTGCTCTAGGGGCTTCTCCAGTGCTGGGGGGAGGCTGGAGCCTCCCAAAGAGCTTCCTGCCCCACATCCTTGGGAGGGCTTTAAACCTGGCTCAGCTCCCCGAGCTCGGAGACACGCACCGGGGTCTGAGCATCTCCCGTCCGCTGGGCTGCTCTCGAGAAGGAAAAGGAGATGGGGTGCTGTGTGGTTGCTGTGGGTGCCACGTGTTGCTTATTTTCTCCGGTATTGCTGTTTCTGTGTTATTTGGTCGTCACTTCCACGGACCTTTACTTTGTTCCCATCCGTCCCTCGTTCCGTGCAGCCCTTTTTGGGGAGCATCCCCTTGCCTGGTGTTTATTCAGAGCCCGAAGTAAGCAGCTGTCCCACCTGAACAGGACCTCTAGGTTTTGCTACATACAAATATGTTTGTTGCAAAGACCATCAAAATAGATAAATGTAAAACTCCCATGGAGCTTATTAACAACTGTGCAGTGACTCCTGGAAAACAGCTCGATGTCCCCAAGCTGTCTCTGGCAAGGGCTTGAGGAGGCTCCTGAGCATACCCTTAGGGGGTCCACGTGCTATAACAGAGGTGTCTGAGCTGCCTCCAGGATCACTGGGGGAAGTTGCAGTCCCGTGGTGATGGGCATGTTGCTGTGTTAGTCAACTGGTCCTCCAGCCACCCCATCCGCCCTTGTGTTGTGCTCTCCTCACATGAATCCAGGCCATCCATACTATAAATGTGGGACCTCGCAACTTATGTCATTTTGGTGGTCTGAAATGCTTTACTTTTCTATTTGATGGTTCCCATTTGGTCGTTTGGTTGCCCAGAGGTTTATGATGAAGCTACCAGTGAATTGTATCTAAGCCTGCCGGTGTCCCATAAGAAGCTGGAGACTGCACCAGGTGCTTTTGGGAACTGTAAATCTTTGGGAAATGTATTGATTCCCAATCCTGGCTTTGCACTCTGGGTGAACCTTGTCCTCACAAAATAATAGAAGGTGATTTTTCTTTACCAGCCAGCTGGCCTTCAAATGAGCTACTCATAACACCATCGCAAGGGCTAATCCACCTAAACACAGAAAAGATGATTTACGAGCAGGGAAGAAAAGCCGTATCAGTTTGTAATGAGGTTTAATACTTAGGCACATCCTCAAATATTGTCTTTGAATGTTGCAGTCGGGCTTTGACTGCGCGTTACAAGATCAGTGTTTCATGCTCTTGGGATCATGCAAATGGTGGTTTTGTTTGTCTGCATTAACTGCAAGACAACAAAATAGCCAAACGGGATTAGGGGAGTGATTTGGGGAAAACACTGATTTCTATAATCAGATTTGAATTGCAAGCTGTCCGCTTTTGCCCGGGAATAAGTTTATGGGAGAGGATGCCGGGAGGTGAGGCAGAGCTGGGCAACTGCTCATGGGGTCTGTGGGGTGCTCTGTGAGCCGGGTTGTCAGCTTGTTTTTTAATATGTGCTCCTCATTGTGCGGTCTTTAGCTTTTCCTACCTAAAACTACCCGAGAAATAGGTAAGGATCAAGACTTGTAGTGTGTCCCTTAGGATTTCAGGGTAGGGAGCACTCTCCTTCCTTGCAGGCAGCTCTTTGCCTCGTTTTTTTTCCCCAAAGGACTCTTTATGGGAACTGGGGAGTAGCTGGGGTGGGACAGGGGCATCCAAGGGATTTCACGGCCTTAATGATGCTGGAGAGGCTTTTTTTTCTGCTGGACATCTGCTCCCCATTGGTCTGGGGGCAAGGGCTTCCGTGAGATCAACCCCGCGGCTTTAACGAGCCCTTCTTTCAAAGCCTCAGTATCTTCGATACAGGGGATATGAGTTCTCCTTTTCAAAGGGAGAATTCAGAGGGAGCTTTATTTATTTATTAATTTATTATTTCTTTATTTATTTGCCTGAAATGCTTCTGTCCCTCTGGATCGCCTTGTGTGCCTTACGTGCTTCCAACAGCTCCTGCGAGCGCCCGTCCCATGAAACACATCTCTGCTGACGGGGTGCAGAGGAACATCAACAATAATTAAGGGTCTAAAATAAATACTCATATGGAGTAACCGCCGTTGGGGTGTGTTTTGGGCAGCGCTTGCCTCCCGCCGCCCCCCGAGGCGAGTCCCTTAATGCTGTTCCTCTTTCTTTCTGTGTGCAGGGAGTTTTCTGCGCTCGGAGCCTGTTCCCAGGCATCCCCCGAGGAGCCGATCCTTTCCCGGGGGAAGATGCACTGAAAAAAAAGGAGCTTTGCCAGACCCTGGCTGCCGGCGCCCTTCGCCTGGACCCTGATGGACTCCGAGGCAGGACTGCATTACCATGGTGATGATCTTAACCAAAACTCGGGAAAACAAAGGTGCTGACTCCGTAACATGCAGGGCTGAGCTGGTAAGCTTTGTGAAATCTTCGTTAAAAACTCTTTTGCTGCCGAGAGCTTCACCGGAGTTTTATAATGTGGGGTAGATTTTTCCATGCTGCGGGGCCAGATCTTTATATGGTTTGTGTCACTGATTTCTACCGAGCTGCATTAATATCCAAGGGGAAGGCGATTAGTAAATGATTGGAGTGCTGTGGCTCTTGCATACATGAATTTCAGTAAGCACACAATGGAATAAATGGCAGAAAAATATAAAATCAGCACTGGGAATGACACGGGTGAGAAGTTACTTCACCAACAGGGAACAGATGCTTATCATTAATAGGAGGATGAGCAAGTGGGGAGCGGGATTAAGTGGGAGATGGAGAAGGACAGTGCTGTGGTGCTTAACAGTCTCGTTGGCAGCCTGGAGAGATGCAAATCCAACCACGCCGAATGAGCAAGCAACAAAAAACCCCTAAATCAGTGGCAAGAAACAGATTAAAGGATGCTACAGGGGGTGAGCAAGGCCGTGGGGCTGAGCGTACCGATGGTAGTGGGAAGCGAGGGGCCACGCATTGTTTGGGGGCGATGTTGGAGCAAGTGAGATGGGGAGAACAGGGCAGAAATGTGAGATGCTGGAGAACCATCTGAGGAAGCCCAGAGCAAGGCTGGTTGGGGATATTTGCTCCTCTGCCCTCCATGAGAGATGGTCATAGTCCGAGAAGAAGTTAGACCGAAGGGCTACTCCTCGTGGGGTGCTCTGAGAACCTCAGATAAGGGCGTGTGGGAACCCGGCAGGAAGCATCTGGCAGGGTTGGCCATAAATGGGCATTTTGAGCATTACAGAAATATAAATGCCTAAGTTTGTTTGAGGATGACAAACTGTCCGGCCAGGCTTCCCGGGCAGATAGCGCAGCGTGCCAGGGCGAAGGCAGCTGACCTGGCAGCGCGTGGTGGAGGAGAAGACAAGCAAGCCAGAGGCAGCCTTAAATCCTGCCTTGAAAGGGTGATATTTGGGAAGGAAAGGATATTGATATATTAGGAAAAAACCATCCTTGCTTTAGGGGTGGCTCCTGCCGGGAAGGCAACTGCTGCTCGGGACGGCGAGGGGGGCAGCCTGAGCCTCCGACGCCGGATCTGTGCCCCAGGAGGTGTGCGGGACAGGTGGAGGGGAACTTGCTGCCAAGAGGTGGATGAGAAGTAGTTTCTTCTACTGCTGCCATGGGAAGGGATGGGCACTGGGGTTGTCCGACGGCGGAGCTGTAAGGAGAAACTTTGCCCTCCCGTGTTTGCCGAGTGCCTCCCGCAGCTCCAGGGCTGGGTCAACAGCGGAATGATAGTCCTGCTTACGCAGGCTGAATTGCCGGGCTGTTAAACTGGGGCAGATATTCATGAGAAGTCTGATCCACCAAGGAAAGCAAGAATTTTTCCGTTGACTTCATGGGAAAAGCCAAAAAGGAAAACCTAAAGGAAATAAAAGTCTGAGCCGTGGGACAGTATCGCCCACCAACGCCCGACGGGCTCATTTGGTTCAGTTCCCAACTTGGTGTTAGATGAAACTCTTACGAAACGGTAATTACACTCAATATGAGACATATGTCATCTAAAGACGTTCCTCTCCCTCCCACCTTTGCAGGCAGTGGCTGGTCTCTGGGGCTGGCGCACAGATGGGGGCTGGCACAGCCAGTGCCTTCTCCAGGGCTTGTCCATCGCTTTGGCCACTCTTTGGAGACCACTCCCTGCCCTTACTGTCTCATGATTAATTCTACCTCCTGCTTCATAAGCTGGGGTCATTAATTGTACCTTCAACTTCATAAGCTGGGGACATTAATTCAACCTGCTCCTTCATAAGGTGACAGAAATAGCCTGACTTCACCTAGAAATGTGGCACGTGCTCCAAAGAAGGTGGCCGACCCTGATGTGTCTTCTCCCCATCTGCACCCAGTCATTGTTCTCAGCCTCCACATCCCTCTGTGTTCAATATTTGCAATATTCTGTACACGAAGTGGGATCTTTTTGTTGGATTGCTCTGTACGGGCAGGTACAGGCGTTTTGGTACGTTATTAATATTGTCACACGAGCAGGCAACGTGTAAAGCACGGCTCGGGAGAGATGATGTGAACGTGGTGGCCTAACGCCAGCTAAAGCACAGCTATGGCAGCGCAGATGAGCGGGGAGGTCATGGTGGTGCTTCCCCCAGATGGTGTAAAGCCTCAGCCAGAGGGGATGGTGTTGCCAGGAAAGGCACTTCAGAAGCAGAATATGGATATTTTGGGGGATAATAAAAGAACAATTAGTATGAAAGCGTGTTTTTGCAGACATAGCTGAAATGGCATGTAGCTGCAGATGACATATTGATTTATTGTATATAAAACTGTCCATGGCCATTTTTAGAAGTCTGATGATGTCTGTTACACTGTCAAGAAGAAAATTCTTGGAAAAAACAATCAAGAATTATTTTGTACCCGTATAGTGGCATTTTCCCCTATTTTTAGTGCAAATCAGCACAATCCAAACGCAGACTCCCCAGAAGTCCTGGGATGAGGACACTTTGCCTTAGAAACACAATATATGTTTAAAAAAATATACCCAGGTAGCTGCTTTGTACCTAGCCAGGAGGCCTTAATGGGCTTGGACGGGGTTCAGATACCACTGCTGCTGCTTCCTTGCCCAATCCAGAATTACTGCTGAATTGCAGCTCCCGGTTTAGTTTCTTTGGTATTTTGGGTCCTAGAGGTGGGGACCTGACCTCAGCTGTTCCTGTGGGTAAGGACTAGGTGCAGGAACCATGATCTCCAAGCTCAGGCCTCGACACCAACTCTCTGCAGTGTTTAATTAAATTCGATTTCATTGAGGGAAGATGACCAGGTCTGTCCCTTGGTCTCTGCCAAAAGGGGACTGTGGTGGGTGCCCAAGGCTCTCCTCCCCACCGGGTGCCGTGTGGCTTTGCCGAGGCTGGAGGCAGGGTGGTTTCTGGTGCCCTGGTTGAGTCTGCGAGAAGTGAATAGTTTTTCTGGTTGTTTGCAGCACACTCCAAAGATGAGTCAAGGACCTACCCTCTTCTCTTGTGGCGTGATGGGTAAGTAACAGAAACTTCTGTCCGTATTTACTCCACCTTCGCTCCCGCTTCCTTATAGCCATGGGCGGGAAGATGCCCTGAATAGCTGGATTTCTCCAAAAAATGCTCCCCTGCAGACCCCAGGGTGGGCATCCACCCACCTGCCCTGCATGGTGGGGATAGAGGAGCACCCACCCCACCACCCACTAGTAGCGACCATCACGCCCGTGCCACCCTCCTTCCCAGAGGTGGGTGTCCTGCCCCGTTGCCATTGCTGAGGGAATTGCTTGTCTCCTCCTCCCTCTTCAGTGCTGGGATATGTCTGCTTATTTTTAAAATAACTCGTGCAGTTGAGATTATAAGCATTTTGGGTCTGTGATTGTGTTTGAGTATCCAGTCCATGGCCGTGGCTCTCGACTGTTTGCACGATGCAAGTAATAAATATCAGTATTATCACTAAAATGTTCTACCGCTTGGCACAAAGTGTTTGGACAGGCCTCAAATAATAAGGAAAACATCTTTTTTTTAGCCTTTGACAATAACCGTGGTATAAGGTGTTCGATACCTTTCATGTCGGAGTTTGCTATCAATTTTTATGCTGAACAGCCACTGGAATTGATGGGGGATTGGTTGGTGATCCTGAAAAACTGATAGTGCTGGAGGATGTGCTGTTATATTCTGTTCTTTGGGTTTTGGGGGGGGGAGCCAGGCACTAGGCGAAGTCTCAAAACCCAATTAAAATTGTAGGTCAAGTTTGAGCCAGGCTACTTGGTACGAAAGCCAGTACTTTAGAGACAAAGAGGCTTCCCCTTTTCTTCATGGACAGGACTCTCATTAGCGTTAATGGGAGCCGAGCACACGCGTTGAGGGGAGATATTTCCTAAGCTCTCTGATAACTCCAGTCATTGCTGGGGGCAGGGCAAGATGGAAAGCATTTGGATTTTTTCAGGGGAAAGTCACAAGCTTCAAAGTCAAGAAGGGGTAGAGACAACTTGGTCCCTTTCTCCTGCCTGTCAACCATGAGTGAGGAACAAAGAAACCCCATCAGATGGTCTTGTCTTGCACTGTGGCACTGGCAGGCTCTTCAGCAGATATGAAGAGTCTGTGCCTAATTGAAAAGCAACTTAAAAGCTTCATTAGGAGCTTTTACAAAGCCTTCTGCATCTTCGTAGTGCTGCGCTGGTCTTCCTTGGCTGCCACATCGTCCTCTTTCTGAGAGTACTGAGTCTTACCTTGTTGAGCACAGCTTCTCATGTAATGGTCTTCGTCATGCCCAGTCAAGAGGAGCCTGGCTCTCCAGCGTGCCAGGGCATCGGTTGCCTTGGGTTTAATTTTAGGCATATTTCAAAAATTCTCTTCTCGATGTCTCCAAACATGGGCTGGAAACACAGACCAATCCAGCATCGAAACTTGCTCTATATGTTAAATAAGTCCCATGGTTATAACGGCACCGAATGTGAGACTGGGGGAATATTTCAGGTCCAAGGGCCAAGTCCCTGTCGGTGGAGAGCACCGAGATAAATAACCACAGTGAAGTTTGGACTGACAGTGCGGCCAACGGGAGGCAAAGAGGAGAAATGCCCCTTCATGGGGGGTGATGCCCCTCAATCACATCCTGAAAGCACCCGCCTGCTGCTCTACCTCCCGATGCAGGGCTCACAGGCCTCCTCTTTCTGAATTTCCTGGGGATTTCGGTGGTGTTTTGGAAAGCCACCAGCGCAGAAACAGCATCTGGGTGCATGTTCAAGCACAGTCGATCTGCAAGGAGACAAAGCGGCGCAGGGAAAGCCGAGGAGGCGTAGCTGGAGCGGGGAGACCTCGCCGGGGGATCGCGTTGAAGAGCAGGGCACGTTTCGCTGTTGAGGTGGGGAATTTCCTTTTCCCTGGGCCCTCGGTGTTTATTCTCCAGCGGTAGGTTTGGGGGCTGTTGTTTTCCTTTCCCGATGAAGCAGAGCTCCGCGCATCGTATTTTAATCTTATTTGTGTGATGGGAAGGCTCTATGGCACTGCCGTCAGCTAATTACAACCATTAAATTTGTTCCACATTTAGAAATCATCTCTTGAACATAAACAGGGGGCAGTGGAAAATGCAGGCTGCCTTTTTCCCGCTGCACAGAGACCGAAATTCGACTTGGACAACGTGGGGGAAAAAAGGGGAATTGGATGCGCACCCGCACGAAGAGAAATGTTTGGGTTAGGATCCAAACAGAATTTATCTGCCAAAAAGGAGAAGAAAAATTGATTGAAACCCCTAATTGCTTTACAAGTTGCCGTAATAAATTATGTATTAATGTAAATTATTTCACGGGAAAAGAACGTAGAGGAAACTTGAGCAGAAGGATCATGCATTATGTATAAAAAGGAACTGTAAAAATATTATAGCAGCACATTTGTGTCGCTGTAGTTAAAGTTGTGTCAGCGTTTTGGTTTTACACCCTTCTCTGTGGTTATGAATGTGGTCATTAAAATTTACTCTGTGTCACCAGAGGAGCACAGCAGTCGTTTAAAAAGCCCGTGACCATCCCAAAGCTGCCGAGGTGCCTGGTGTGTCGCGTGATGCTTCTGCAAAACCTGGAGCTCAGCATTTGGCTGGGATGCTCTGAGGATGGAGCCTGTTCTCCGGGGAGGGACTGTGCGAAGCTCTCGGGGGGATCTGGAGGACAACACCCCTCTCCTTGATTTTGGGACGTGACTTCAGCCTGCATGTCCTCATGCCCTGGACCACTGGGCTCGTTTGAGGCGGTGAAGGTTGCACAGGAGAACAGATGGACATTGTAAGGGTTGGGTTTGCCCAAAAGGAAACTTAGGAATAGATAATGGTGCTGATGGGGTTTGAGCAGGATCTTGATGGTCCCAGGGCGGGTTGAGCCCTGCTCTCACGCAGGCAGCTTCTGGCTTGTCCCTGAAAGTAGGAGAGGGGGAAGATAACCCAGGTGAAGATGGCTTGGCAGCCAGAGCCTGGGACATGTCGGGGCTTGCCGGGGCTTGTTGCCACTTGCCCAGCCCAGCGAGTCCTGCTGGGGAGGCACTAGCCTTGGGTGGAGAGCAGATGCAGTGATGGCCACTCTTCACATGTACCCTGCGTGCTCCGGCTCTTTGACACCCAACATCTCCTTCTGGGAGCATTCCTGGCAGGGCTGCTTCCCCCTGCCCGGGGTCAACGGCTCTGCCACTCAGCTGGGTGGTGAAAAACAGAAATAGTTCAGGTTTGGGTCCCCCCGAGGCTGGGCAGCCTGGACTTCTGCAGCTGTAACCTGAATTTAATGCTGCTTTGCGCCGGTGTGAATTTCTTGCTGCTTCATGCCTGGTTTGCAAGAGGTTTCAGGCTCCTGCCGCCGCGGCCAGAAAGGGCAGGACGAGAAATTCGGTCCTCCCCAGGCTGCCGATAACACCCCTCTGTGTCCCGGGGAGCTGGAAAGCTGTTTCACAACCAGAGAGATGCCAGAAAATTCACTGCGCATCACCTCACCCTGGAAATGCAGATTTGCAGATCAAAACGTCTCGGAAGAAATTTGCTGGGTGTGCTCATCAAGTGACTCGAAGTGTTTATTTTTGCGGTTTTAAGTGAAAATCCAAAAGGAAGATGCTGTTTCATCCGAGGACGCTAACAGCCAAGAAGGACCTGTTTAATCAGGGGAAGAGCCCCTCGTGCCACACTTACATCATGCTCTGGTCGTAAATGTTCTCCCGTCCTTTTTCCAATAGGACAAGGCGACTTTTCCAGCGAAGCAGCTCCCTCGCAAACCGGGGGGTTCTCATGGTGGGTTTTACGCCGGAACAAATTACTGCCTCGAGGTAAACAGACTTGAGGTTTGTAATGTAACAAAATTAATACACGCTTAACTGCAGCGGTATTAATGGTTCCACTGCAATTATCGTTATCAGCGTGCTCAGGATGTGAATCTTCATCTTAAAAAATTGAACGGAAAACCAGCTGTTTTTCCTCCATAAGGCTTTCCCAAGGCCTTTAATTACACCCTCAGCCCTTAGACTGCCCCATTTGCGATTTGTTTCAGGGCAGACCTTTTTCTGTTTGCACTGGAAAAAACCTATTTTCTGGGTTATCTGCTAGTTTGGGACCGATCGGGGGGCTCGGGGAGGGGGCCAGGCTGTGCCAGGGTCCCCTCACTGCCCTGCCAAAAAAACCCAGCTCCCACGGTGCAAGGGGAAAAGCAAATAACCCCAAGCTGGTGCTGGGGATAAAAGTGTGATTACTGGTGGGGTTTGGGTTTTTTTGGGGGTTTTTTTTGCAAGGTTTGAAAGATTTATAGCTGTTTGTGCCGAAGGAGGGGTGAAAGAGGAAGGTGTCCCGTATCCTCCTCACCAAGGCCTTTTGTACAGCGTGACGTCTCCGGTCAGAGGATGGTGGCAGCTTGCCATGAAAAATCAGCTTCTATTTCTGTTTCTTTTGTCTGCTGACTTGACCTAAGGAATCTCTCCGCTGGCAGCATAATGACAGGGGGTGGGAGGCGGCGGGTGGGGGGGGAAATAATAAAGATCTAAACATAGATGTAGTTGTTCAGTGCGGGTTTCTCGCTTTTCATTGTGTTTATTGAAATGAGGACGGCGGGAGCTGAGACGCCGGGTGGTTATTGAGGGCAGAGCCAGGCTGGTTGTGGCTGGAGCTCTTAAGGTGGCAGCTGGATGCAGGGAGAAATGGGAAAACCGGCCAAAAATGGTGTAGGGGCCCCCAAAATCTGACCTCCTGACTTGAAAATGAGCCTTGGTGGGAAGCGTTCTGCACCGTTGCATCTCCCCTATCAGGCTGGTACCTGCGGGCTGGGTACGGCTCGTAGTTCATCCTTCAGTCGCCCGAGTAGAAAAACCCCAAACCCCCTAAAAAAAAAAAAATATTGTACGATTTAGATACGATCACCCGAAACTTCGCAGTGCCGGTTAGCTAGCACGCTTTGCCTCTGCTCGCGGCAGCCGACGGCACAAACAGTCAGTCAGCAGAGGAGCTCTGTCGGGTGATGATTTTTTTCCATTGCAGCCGCCGCCGGGGTTGTCCTACCATGGTTTTCCTGTTGAGCGTCAACGGCGTATCTGCAGAGAGCCCCGTTCGCCCGCACCGGGGAACCAGACCTTGGTGCTGCTTTGCTTTTCTTCTTCTTCTATCATCAGCGTGACCGTGTGGGGGAAGGAGATCCTCACCCTTCGTCCTCTCTTCGGACACGGTCCTCAGGGGGATTCCTGGCTGCGGCTGTAGCCGGGTTTCCAGTCTTCCACAGCCACATACATTTCAGCCTGTGGACTTTGGAGACACAGGTTTTACCCAGGCACCTCAAAACCCACCTGATAAAAGGGACATCTTTATGCTGACCCCAAAACCACCCTTTTCTGCTGTGCTGTGTTGGAAGGCTGTGAATGCCAACCAAATTTGCAGGGGGAGGAAGCAAATTCCCATGTAAACAAGCCGAATGAAAGAGAGGGGCAGAAAAGAAAGCCAACCAACCTATTAAGCGATTTGTTCCTTTAAATAAATGCTTCAATGTTATGTTTAGTGCCGAAATGCAAACAGTTGGCTGTGCAAGGTACAATGGGGATTTTCAAGGCAACCCCGAAGAGATGCTAAGCCCAGGTCGCTGCAGAACAGGGTGTGGGTACCCGGTTCCCATAGCACCTTCCCATGCCATGTGGCTAACCTGGCAGGGGGGCACCTGGCCACAGCACCCAGCTGGACCCGGATTTGGGAATGGAGGGGAGATGGGCAATGAGCCTCACAACAGGGACCTAAGAACAGCATCTTGCAAAGAACCGCTGGAGGTTTATCTTGGGGGTTGGAACTAGATGGTCTTTAAGGTCCACGGTTTAAGGTCCCTTCCAACTTACGCCATTCTGGGATTCTATGATCTTAGAGCTTATGATGTGTATCGACTTTTGTTAGAGACAGTATCTTTGGGTTGGTTTTGGAGAGATGCTCGGAGCCTTAGTAGGGATACAGTTTTATTGGCTTCATGGAACAATACTCTTGGCTGAGAGCAGGACAGCCCGATGGGTGTTGGGATGGCTTTTGGTTTCCTCTTTCTGGTAGGACCATTGTAACCGCTCGCTCTGATCTCTTTACTGGTGTTTTGTCCATCTCACCCTAGCAGTGAAGAAGAGCTTTGTGCTCTTCACATCCAGTTCGTGTGAACCTCTCGGGCAACTCAGGGGTTGGTCTCTTCTCCCAAGTCACAAGTGATAGGACAAGAGGAAATGGCCTCAAGTTGTGCCAGGGGAGGTTTAGAATGGATATTAGGAAAAATCTTTACACTGAAAGGGTTATTAAGCCTTGGAAGAGGCTTCCCAGGGCAGTGGTGGAGTCCCCATCCCTGGAGGTATTTAAAAGCTGGGCAGACATGGTGCTTAGAGACATGGGTTAGTGGTGGTTTTGTCAGCGTTGGGTTGATGGTTGGACTTGATGATGTGAAAGGTCCCTTCCAACCCAGACAATTCTATGATTCTATGATTCAGTTATCGATTGTGGAGCCCAGGACAAACGGCACGCATCTGAGGCACGATTTAGCACAAGAGATAAGGCAATGGCCATGTTGATTCATAATGCTGCATTTCCCTTAGCTAGTGCAATCTGGATATTCAAAGGCATGTTTTTATCTTCTTTGAGCAGTTTTTCTCCCACTGTGATTATCATTTTGTCTCTCTCCCCATCTATGCTGGCAGTTCGGAAAACCATATTCCAAGAGTTAATTAATTTGTACTGGAAAACATCCCATATGCTACTCTTTTTGTTTATGGACGTAGAAAGCAAATCGCAGAATTAATTAATGCTAATGCCTGTGTGTGTGTGTGTTGTGTTTTTTCCCTCCTTTCTCAACCAGAAAATGACAGATGGAGAGATCTCAGCAGGAAATGTCCACTTCAGCTGGAGCAGCCGGGCGCCAGCATCTGGGACTGCTTGTCGGACAAGGGCGAGGAGGGCTCGCGCTGGCCGAGGGACACGGCCACCACCTGCTCCGTCACCAACCTCATCAAAGACCTCAGCCTCAGCGACCCCCACGGCAACCCCGCGGCCCCCCCCAGCAAGCGCCAGTGCCGCTCACTCTCGTTTTCCGACGAAATGTCCGGCTGCGGGACCTCCTGGAGACCCTTAGGCTCCAAGGTTTGGACCCCGGTTGAGAAGCGGCGGTGTTACAGCGGGGGGAGCGTGCAACGCTACTCCAACGGCTTCGCCACCATGCAGAGGAGCTCCAGCTTCAGCCTGCCATCCCGCTCCAACCCCCTCTCCGGCGAGCATCCCGCCCTGGGCAACCGGCTGGGATGCCAGCCCAGGAAATCGGCGGCCGCCGGCGGGCAGGGAGGAGACCGGGTGGACATGCAGAGGTCCCTCTCCTGCTCCCACGACCGGTTCTCCTCCTCGGAGTACGGGCCACCTTCGGCCAGCAGCACGCCCGCCTCCACGCCGGAGCTGGGGCGACGGGCCGGAGGGCTCTCCCGGAGCCGATCGCAGCCCTGCGTCCTGAACGACAAAAAGGTGGGGGTCAAGCGACGGAGACCGGAGGAGGTCCAGGAGCAACGGCCCTCGCTGGACCTCGCCAAGATGACCCAGGTAAGAGGCAGGCGGTGGCAGCCCCGCAGTCGGCGATGCTCTTCTCCGCTTTGCTAAAATTCCTTTAGCATCCTCTCCCGGTGACTCTGCAGTGGGCAGAGTAACGGGGGTGCTACAGGGAAGAGCATCCTTCTGAGCCCTTCCCCTCCAAATGGATTTCTCTAATAAATTCCCTCCTTTCTGTCCTGCGCTGATTTTTGCACGCTGAGCCTGCCGGGCCATTGTTTCCTCCTCGCACCCATTTTGAGCAGGAATAAGTTAAACCCCATGTTTTTGAGTTCAGGAGAGAGGAGCCCCAGACCTGCCGTGGCGAGGTGAAGGCAGCCCCCTGAGGCAACCAGCCCTGGCTCCGTCGGGAGCCCAATTCATAGCTCTATGGGCTTCACTTGCTCTTAGCCTCTGTAATTTTCCACTCTGGAGATGTTATCACGTTTCATTTTCAGTTGCAAACACAGAGCACAACCTCCCCTCTTCAATCTGCCGCGCACAGCCAGATAACAGATCTGAAGTGCGACTCGAGGAGGGTTTTTCCCCCCCCCTCATCTAGTTCCTCCCTCCTGCGAGACCAAGTGACGGGATTTTAGTGAGAGCCAAAGCAAGAGGCAGCGTTGAAGGACGGTGTGAGCAGCCTTTCCATTTCACACTCATAACATTTCCCTTTCGGCAGTTTTACGATTCGACATTCCATTAGCACCCTCTGTCCCATACCTTCCTCGCCCACCGGCCCAGGCTGGGTGGCCCAACGCCCTCCAGTTGCCAACCCAACCAACCAACAAGGATCTCCACAAGCAGGATCCGGCCCAAGGAGCCTGTGGAGCATCCCTGGTTTCCAGGGAGGAAACCCAGCCAGCTCCCGTGGCAGCGGGTGGATTCCCGAGGCAGGGATGCGCTGCTGGCCGTGGGGCAGCAGGGCTGTGGCAGGGTGGGATTAAAGCGAAGCCGTACAAGGGCCAGGGTTTTTTGTAGCTCTTTGGTTATGAAAAGCCGTTCTGGCAAGCTGCTCGCCGCGTGGGAGGACTGGCACAGAGGGACGAGCAGGATGAGGCAAGTTACGGGGAGCATTCTTGCCTTTGGTGGGGCGGGATTTCGGGGCGTGGGACACGGTCAGAGCCCTCCCCGGGACGGGAACGCCATGAAAAGCAGCTCATTCCTCGTGGGCAGTCGAAGATGAGGGGGATAAGCGTGCTGGAGAAAACCCCACAGGTTTGGGTATTCCCCCAGGCTGCCTTTAATGCCTCTCTAGGAATGAGACTGGAAGGTTGGGTAATTTCGGACAAAGAGCTGAAATAACAGCAAGGTGTCCGCGTGGCTGCACGTGTCCTTTAGTCTGGCTTTATGTGGGGTGGAAATGGCTTGTGTGCGATGGTCTTTGTGATTCAAAGCACAGGAAAACCAAAGTGTCCAGAGCAGGCTTTCCACTAGACCTCAAAGCATTCACTTTACCGATGGGGAAACTGAGGCACGGGCCCTGCCGTGAGCCCCTGGGCACCAACAGCAGAGCTGGGGACCGAGCCCAGGGGTGCTGGATCCAGCTCTGGCACCCGATCGGTTAATTTTTTGCCTGTGCTGGCAACCACATGTGTTTATAGGCCCGAAACCTGGTGCCATAATCAAAATAAAAATAATTTGACCTGAAATAAATGTTTTCTTCATACCAGGAGGGATATTTAGGCCAGGCAGGAGGGGAGGGAGCCGCTCCTGGAAGCAATTACATGGCCACATAACTGGGCTAATTAAGAAAGAGACCTAAATGTTAAAGTTCTGCTGGGAAGGAAAATGCATGGGAAAACATGGCCTTTAATTCCTCAGAATCCTGTTTTTGTCTCTTCTCTCTGCAATTCCCATAGCTCAGAGAGGGGAGGTGGTCCCATATTGCCCCTCCTTCTTATTTACTCCTACGGCACCAAACCAGAGAGGCTGCAGCTTTGGGCAGAAACCAAACCATGAACATGGTTGTCGTTGAAATAGCGACAAATTTTAAAAGCCACAGCACCATGAAAATCGTTTGGCTCTTTTTAAATGCCCGGCATCGCTCTGCTTTGTGCCCTCTTCCCCTTCGAACTGGGTACGAACCCAGACGGTCGTACTCAAGCAAGGGGGTGATGGAGGGTCATTTAATTGTCCCTGGTGTCCCAAGGCAGGTGAGATGTGAAGAGGCCGGTTCCAAGCAAGGAGGGTTTGGGTACCAGGGGAGCTGCCTGGCATCTCCAACCGCCCTTGTGCCCCTTAAAACGAGGACATGGACCGTCCTCTTGTTTCGGTGCAGGGCTTAGCTTGCTTTCCAACTTCAGCTTCTTTTTCTCCCTTTCCACCTGAAGCCCAAGGAGGGCAACATCCAACCTCTGAAATCCCAGCGGTTGTTCTGACAGCGTGTTAATTAATCTTGGGACAATGCAATCTCCTTCCAAGACGCAGTGCTCTTGGTCTCACAGCTCCAGGGACCATGTTTGTACCAGCAGGATGTGGTCAGAAGTAGTCGGGGATCAGATTTTCCATAAATTGGGAGGTTTCTCAAAGGCCTGGTTTTCTTTTTCGGATGTGGGTGCACCTGAAAAATATGGGAGAGACATATTGCCATGTTGCATGGTGGCTTGGACCCTGGCTGTCCTGGTGGGGCTGATTTCGGCAGGAACAGGTGGTTTCACCCGTTGCAAGGCACTAGGAGAAGCTGGCTGGGCACATTAGGTAAGAAAAATGGATTTTCTATAAAAACCCAGAGTCTGCCAGAGATGCTGTGTGGTGGAGAGACTCCTGCTTGAGTTTCCTCTCCCATGGTCTGGTGTGATCCTTCTCCAAAGGGTGCCTTACTGTGGTGGTGACCTGGGGACTTGCCATCTCCCACCTCCGCGTCCGCCGCTTGCTGACATCTTTGTGTCGACGTTTCCTGCAGGATTTGGGGCGTTGGGTGAACGCCTCGCGGCAGAAGGCACGCGGGGTTTGGTGGCTTGTCTGAGTCATCCACGGGAAGCCGAGCCGTGGCCAACCCTGATGTTGGCATGTGTGTGTGTGCTGGCTGAGCAGATTGCTTGCCTTCACACGGGCTCTGGGGAGCTGCAAGGGAGACACAACACGTCTGTCACACGGCGACGGCCGCCCCGAATGAGAATTTGAAATCATCCCTGGCACTGGCAAAAGGAGCCCTCGCTATCTCTTGCCTGGTCTGTTTCCTGCCTTGTGAAATTTTGATATGGTTGTTACTGAGAGATTTTAATTTGTGTGAACACGTTTCCAAACACAGCTATCCTTTCTACAGATTTTTTTTAAGTGAATCATTTTTTTATATATCTATTTAAATTTTTTTTTATATAGAGAGATATATATATAAAATTTTAGATAGGGCCACAAAGATAATCAGAGGGCTGGAGCCCCTCTGCTGTGAGGACAGGCTGAGAGAGTTGGGGTGTTCAGGCTGGAGAAGAGAAGGCTCCGGGGAGACCTTAGAGCCCCTTCCAGTCCCTCAAGGGGCTCCAGGAGAGCTGGGGAGGGACT
>JAOXJK010000002.1:36111592-36136295 GCA_025774025.1 Xenus cinereus | reverse complement strand
TGTGGCTGCCCCATCCCTGGAGGGGTTCAAGGCCAGGCTGGATGGGGCTTTGAGCAACCTGGTCTGGTGGGAGGTGTGCCTGCCCAGGGCAGGAGGATCTAGATGATCTTTAAGGTCCGTTCCAACTCTACCCATTCTATGATTCTATGAAATAGATGCAGAAGAGAGCATTGCCAGGGACAATGTAAAAGGATGTCCCTAAAAACACAGACTTTGAGCTAACCCTTTTCTTTCCCAAACCAGTTGGGATTCTGGGGGTGGGTTTGTGGGTCGGGGCGGGCAGGGGATGCTCCTCACAGCCAGCTCTGACCAGCGCTCTCATAGGGGACCTGTTCTGCAAAGGGAACTGGAGCTGCAGAAGGAAAACACGTTCCGGTTGGAATGACTTTCTCAGCGCCTCGCTTGCGCTCATTTCCAACAAAACATATGGAGAACAAAAAGGAAACAGCTGGATTACTGTGCGGACTAAATATTTAGCAGATAAAAGCCTGCGTGGAGGTAGCCGACACAGAGAGTCATGGCCATGGGGATGGAAACAGCTCCAGAATCCAGCTCAATCCGAGACCTGTCGAAACTTGACTTCAGAGAACAGGAGCAGATGGGGATTGATCAACGCATGATTAGTATCCCAGGTTAAAATTAGCTTTTGCATAGTTCTTTAAAAATAGGGGTGGGGAGGAAAAACACCACGCGGGGCCAAAGCAAGGCACCAAAGTTAATTTGAAAAAGACAAATGATCTCACATTCCAGCCTGCAGAGCCGCAGTCATTTGGCAAACCTGATCGGTAACGCAGCGTGTCCCACCATCCCTGACCTTTCCAGCAGCACGGCGTTCCGGGAGACAGCAAACCCCATCCCACCAACTCCCTCTCTGTTTGTACAAGGGACCTCTCTGTGCCACCACACAGGCTTCCCACAACGCCCCCCGCCCGCTGCCGGGTCAAACAGCATATACTTCTAGCTGCATAAAACTAGATAAAAAAAAACTTGAAACCATTTCTCCTGAGAGCGTATTCTTCAGGGGCTCTTACCAGGGCTGTAAAATATGTGAGACAGAGTTTAACAAGATTTTCTTTATGAGGAATGTAAACAGACACTGTAACCTTTGCTAGTTTCTTTGGACAGATGCAATAATTTTACTCGGTGCCACAAGTGAAACTCTATTTTTCTTCTTTTTTTTTTGTGAAACGTGCAATTAAATCAGTTTGGCACTGATAACCCAAATAAATCACCGTGAGCGACAGCACCCTGATGGGCAGCTGATGAATGGCTGCAGAGCACGTTTCCTGACGTTACAATGAGGGTCAAACCTGCACCAAAAGCCAATAAACGCACCCCATGTTGGAACAGGTCCCAGAACTTCAGGGAACCCTGTCCCTGGACCCCATATCTCATGTCACGCCCAGATCGCACCCAGAACAGAGAGGCTCTTGTGGTTAAAACGTGAGATTTTGGAGAGCTGCTGTGCGTGACCCAGGGCGGAAGGTTTGTCCTCACGAAGCAGCCAGCACCTTGCTTTGCTGCCATCATTTGGGAAGATGCTTTTCCTCAGGGAGGTGGCCACCATCAACAGAAACTCCTAACCACAAGCCACGCAGCTGAGGATGCCTTCTACGTTGCTGCAGAAGTCGGTGGCCTCTAGAGATGACCTCTCCATGCCATCTCCTCCTGGCCATCACGCCTGCCAGAGCGCCAGGAAAGCAAACCACGTCAGAACAAACCGGCATCCCCCACTGCTCTTCTCTTGCCTCCCGGAACTTCGCACACAGCTAATTGTGTTTAATTGCGACTCATTTAAATTCAAGCATCCACAAACAGGTAAAAATTAACAGCCAAATTGTTTGCTGACATCTGAAGGAAGTCTGTGGGCTTTCTTCTTAATCATTCCCACTTACGTTAAACTACTACAGTTTTAACTGAGCAGAATAAACCGGCTTAGGGACAACATTTCTCCAGGCAATAGACAGGAAAATGCTGAGATTGAGGGGACAGGGAGGTATCTTCCTGCATAAATTACCTTAAAAAAAAAAAAAAAAAGAAAAGCTTGGCAAATGTTAGTAAACATTCCCAAGATCTTTGTTTTTCTGAATTTCAAGGCACTTCCTGGGGTGAACACTTGTACTTTCCAAATGCACATGTGCTGAAAATTTAATTTGGAGTGCTGTGGTAATTTGTTTGTTTCTAATCAGTTGGCTGCATGGTGATGTTCCAACTAGTGAGCTCACATACACAATTCCAGAAATAACTACTTAGAAGAGGATGCTGTGAGTACTGGTAGGGCTAAAATGAGTGCATGGGGGAGCACGTGGTGTCCATGCTGTGGTTTGCTCTACCAGGTCTTCCACCAGGTCTTCTACCAGGTCTTCTGCCAGGTCTTCTACCAGATCTTCCATCAGGTTTTCTACTAGGTCTTTTTAAACTGGGACTCACAGCGCTGAGATCCGATGCAGGACATCACATGGGGGAGCAGGGAGGAGATCAGAAATGGTGATCATAACTGCAGGTTCAGGGAGAGCAAGCAGGGCTTCGTCCAAATAAAGAAGTAAAAGGAGCAGAGGTGACCAGGACAGATCACAAGCTGGAGTCCAGCAGTGGCAAACTTCTGTGGATTTTGCACATAAAGCTTGGGAGAGGGGTCAACACAAACATTTCCACTACTTCTTTTCACAGGCATGACCTTTCCTTGTGCCAGTTGTAAATTATCCCTTAAATAATCCCAATTTTTGCCACTTCTGCAGGATATACCACACGAACCAGCCTTTGGACACACAACGCCGAGGAAGCGGATGATGCAGGCAGCTGTTCTCCTCCTGCCATCCCTATTTATTTTCTGTGTCAGGAAATACAGCACATGTGAACGCACCAGATTAAGAGTTTTGGAGATTAAAAGTCCTGAAAGTGTTTTTAAAGGCTGTGGACAGGACATATACTGATTCATCCACATACTTAGCAAGTGAGAAAGAGGCATGAAGAAAGGCAGGATGACGATGGGGAGATGTGACGCAGAGTTTTGCCGTCGGGACAGAGGGTACTATTGACTAAATGCTCTCACCAGAGCACGAGATTTTATTAGAACTGACTTCTTTCCACCACCTCCAAAACCCCTCATGCAAAAATGCACTGGAAAGTCAAGCTGGTTTGAACAAATATTTGGACAAGCAGAACACCGGTGTTCAGGCATCTGGGCAGCAATTTTCCTTGTCAAAACTGCAGAACTCACTCATCTCGTAAAGCAAAAGCAGTTCAGCAGGCGCCAGGCATTAAAAGCGTGTGTACCAGTGTTACAGTGGAGCACAGGGAGCAGCACGCATACCTTTTCTGGTTTTGGACTGGTTCCCAGCCTGTCCCTGAACACACACAGCCTGGGGACAGCCAGTGTTGCAGGGAGAGATGAAACCTGGTGGCCATCAGGATGGTGGGACACTCAAGCAGCTCCTTTGGCCGCACGGGGCTCTGGTTCCTTCTCTGCCCATACTGAAGGCATCACATGGGCTCTGAGCTGAGATCTGACCTGGTGCCGTCCAACCTTGAGCCATCATGGCTCAAAACTCAGTCTTGCCCTGTGCTTGGGATGATGGATACTTGATTGGACTTCTCCAAGAAGACTCAGGTAGAAGGGGGTTCCTGACTGCCATCCTTAGCCTCACGGAAACAGTTTTAATCCAGCTCATGCGGGGAGGGCGTGTTGTGAAGGAAGTATTGGTAATATATGTGCAACAAATTCTGTTAGGCCAAGTGATACAGCTAGAAGAAACAGATAAACTTTTAAGAACATAAAATGTCTCACCAGAGGGAATGGGAAGCCTCCACAGAAGTGCACATTCACCCCTTGGTCACCTGGGTTTCCCCCGTCACACTGGTCCAGACCCGTTTCACTCAGTGTTGTCTGTCTAAAAGCAAGATGCTGTGCTCAGGCTGGTCATCTAAACCTCTTCAGGAGCTTCCTCCTCAGAACCGAGAGGTCCTCTGGAGGGGAAAGGGAAGAGTATTCATGCCATGTCCATCCCATCTTCTTAGATAACAAGTCTGGATAAGAAATATCCTCTGGAAGAGATCATTTTTTCCTACTGACTGTATTTAAAACAGATGAAGAGCTCATACACCAGAACCAGTTCTTTGACACTCAGGGGTAGGTGCAAAGAATCTGGTCCAGCTTTTAGATAAAGTTTAAGGAGATAAATCCCATCTCTTTTGTTACTGCATGGTGGAAACTACCTGTGTATGCTGGGCATGTGTGTGTGAGTGTGATGGCCCCTGGGTTGGATTGGGGTGGACTGGGGCACCAGAAGCTCCACACTGTACGTACGGAATCACCCAGTGCTGCAGTGCAAGTCCAGCACAGCTGCTTTCAATAAAATTAACTCTCCCTCTCCCCCTTCAAAGTTAAACGCACATTTGCTGTTTGCTGAGAAAATCTGAGAACTGCCCTTGCTTTGCCAAACTATCCCCTCTAACAAGCACCGTGAGACCCAGCTCTGCCTGCTTGGATTAATTATTGATGACCTGCGTGGCTTTGCCAAATGACCTTACTCAATTCAGTAGAAAATAATTTTTAAATGCCCCTGAGAAAGAATTTGGACATAAATATTTTCTTCGTGCATATATACAAACAGATGTGCATCTTAAATGCAATCAATGCATTAGCTATTAATGAGACTTAATACTGCAGGAGAGTGGGAAAGATTAATTTCAAGGGCTGAATTTGAAGCTCAGTGGCACTCAGGCATCTTACTCTGGTAGGTGCTTTTAAAGACCTTAACCTAAGAGAATATTTCACTGCTTTCCTTTAATACATTGCTTACAAAATCCATATGAAACGTGTAAAACGAATGCTGGCTTCTGCATTTGCAAAGCATGGCATGGAGATTCAGGTTGCACAACTCTGGTAGACCCAGATACCAGCAAGAAAGGAGCTTTGCAGATTATAAAAGAAATTAAGTCTTAATTTCAGATTTTGAATGCTGTTTGAAGTTTAATTTAAGAAGTATCGGGCCGAAGTTGCACTGATAATGTAACCCTATAAACAAGACACTCAAAGATATTAAAGAGACTATGAAAAGACTATTTCTCACCAAACAAGAATCTGAGCTACCCCGAGGAGAATAATATTTGTCTTCAGATGGTGCTCACTAAATCAGTCTTAATTTTACATGCGAATGAAACTATGAGACTATCTGTGCCACTCCCAGGAAACCCAAGCAGACAGACACACACGGAGCCAAAGGGCAGGAACAGCCAATTCACGCACGTGTTGGGAACCAGTCCCTCCCTGCTCCAAAACCTTCCTCATACGAGAAGCCAAAAAGGCACCTACGTTGGAAAATACAGGCTCTACATCTTCGGCTGCAGAGTTGCTCAGCCTGGACAAGGCAATGACATGGTCGTGCGGCAACCGCGGCACAGCAGGACCTCTCCATGGGGTCTCCATGAGAGATAGATAGATATATATATAATGATATATATATATCATATATAACTGATATAATGAAAGGGAATACATATTTGGACTAAAGGCCAGGGTTCAGCCTCAACTTTGCGTTGGCACATTATTTGTGCCTTCTGAAAGGGCTCGGAGCCACGTGAGCAGGCAGATCCCACCCAAATAACTCCTCAGAAACTTCTGCCCCTTCTAAAGCAGAAACGTTGCTACAGTTTGTCCAAATTATGCCTCACTTGGTTAAGCCAATGAGATCTTCATAATCTACTCTTTGGAAGTTTGCATGCTGTGAATGTCTACCTACCTTCGCTTCCATAACCACAGTGCCAAGGAGATGAGACTTCATTTGCCCAGGGAATATTTTTACCAATATCTTTTTTACCAATATTTTACCTATAGGTGTATCCACACAGCACCGTTCGCATTGAAGGCAATGAGCTTTTGGCCAAGGGAGCATCCTTTTCTATCTGCATGGTGCCTACAGCAACGCAGCCTTCACTTGGCGACGTTGAACTTCTACCACAATATAATTTTCTTCTTTTAAATAACGTATGTCCATGGATTATTCTGAACTTTTTCCAGCAGCTGTTATAAAAGTGGGGATTGCACGAGGAAGGGAAGTGGCTCCGTGCATCTCCCAGACAGCAGCTCCTCCGGTCCTCCGGCACACATCTCCCCAAAGGTAGTGGCCCACAGAGCTATTTATTTTTCCAAGCCTGCATCGGCTGCCCAAAGGGATGGAACTGATCAACAGATTTTCCTTTTGCTTTGTTTCAGAGATGAGAAAACCAAGTCCTTCCAGCAACTGAGCAAGTACTAAAGTAAGCCCTGTGCCTGCAGCCTCTGGGCTACTGCACGGGGCTGTTGGGGCTCCTAAATCCAACAGAAAACAATACAATCCCGTACAGACCAGCAATAGGAAGCCCACATTGGATCCCTTTTCTTTTTTAATTGGCAACAGCGATCTTAGGCTCGGCTACCTCCTTCCAGAGAAATGCAGGATGTCCTCTGTTGATTACGTTGACAGAGATGGGACGCCGTTCAAAGAATGATGACATGCTGCCTTTATGCACCGCGATCCGTCCAAGTATCTCAAGCTCTTTGGAAGAGCAGCAGGAAACGTGTAGCAGCTCTGCCCTGGAAACGTGCTCGCTGCAGCTGCCCAGGGAGCCGGCAGGGACGGCCGCGGCGTCTTCCTTCTTCTCCTGGCTCTCTTCCACCCAGTCCGGCATCGGGCAGGAGACGGGAGGGAGAGCATTTTTCAAGGTGTCAAACCACATCTACGTTCGTGCTTAAGAATGGATTACGGAAAGTATGCTAAGCTGACATTGTTAGTGCAAGGATTAAATCCCCGGCGCTCCTGGCGCTCAGCCCTCTGCTCGGACCAGGAGAATAGCCCCAGGTTTATACCCACTTCCTTCCAGCCTTGAGTTACGGCTCCTCAGACGAAGGCTGCCGGTGTGTCCGACCTGCTGTGAGCTACAGCCACACGCCTGGTGCAGACTCAGCGCGAGCCCTTGGCCCCGCTGAAGTCTTCCAAGAGGTTTGTTGAATACTGAGTCCCAGTCAGCGGGGATTTTCCTCTACGTCGTCAAAGAAATAATCCCAGATTTGAAACAACTGACTGACGAGATATTTAAAAGCCAGACAGATGTGGTGCTGAGGGGCATGGTTCAGGGGGGGTTTTGGCAGTGTTAGGTTGATGGCTGGACTTGATGATCTTAACGGTCCCTTCCAACCCGGACAATTCTATGATTCGCTGATGAATACTTGGGTTTGAGCAGTAAAGCGTTTGGTCTGTGTCCCGCACTGTACTTACACAGCCCCCAGCATCCTCTTCTCCACTGGTCCCTGGCTGCCACTTGCATAAACATAGCGGCTAATAAGTACTGCGGCCACCTCCAAATAGTTTCTTTAAATTAGCTTGTGTGGGACTGCCTAGGTGCTTCCCATGGCAGTTTATTGCTGGTTGTTACTCACACGTGCAAACCACAGCCCGAAACCACCCAATCATCAGGACTCCGACGTTACTGTTTCCACACCGCACTTATCACACTCAGAGCAATGTCACCAGGCACCACCCCAGCCGTCACTTTGTTTTCAGACCCCACCACATCCATCCTCCTAACGCTAAGATGGTTTTGAGTCAGTTCTTCATGAGATCCAAGACCTAGAAGCCAAGGATCATGCCGTGCAAGGTGCCCAGAAGAGCTGTGAAGGAAAAAGGGGGGTTCTGGGGCGATGACACTCCCCCTCCAGTGCAATGCATGACGCAAAGATTCTTCCATTATAGGTGTTTGACCTCTCCCAAGGGAATACTGGAAGAGTCTTGCAAGTCATGGGAGAGCACTATACATGGCCTCAGAGCACTCGTAAGGCTGTTGCAGCAGCTCAGCTCCCACTCTGTTCTACCAGCTCAGGGACGGCACTCAGTGTTTCTTAGGATCAGACTGAACTTGGTACAATTCTTCAATATTAAATCAATAAAAAAGTCTTACGGTTTTAAAACAGAGGAGGAGAAAACTCAAATAAACAAGAACAGTGGCATGGAGACTGCTTTACCGTCTTGGTATCTGTAGTATTTGCTTTTATCTGATTAGTTCTGTTGAGACTAGTTTCCTCCCTTTGCATCAGCTTCAAGTGAAGAGTAATCCTTTGGAGAATGAAAGCCCCATAATACTGGTTTTAGCTGTGGACTTGCTGCTTCTGTAACCCAACCTGGCTTGCAATGAAGTTTATTTACAAAGCACGTTTGATACCTTTGAGAAAATCTACTACTTAAAATACTTCAAAGGATCACTTTGTACTGGAGGTGGAACAGCCAAGAAGACTGTATTCTCTGCAGATACTGCTAAATTCTTACAGGGCATCTCAGGGTGGGGATATCTATGAAGTTAAAAACAACCCAACAAACCCAATCCCTTTCAAATTGCATTCAAGACAGCACAGAGAAATATGTGGAGAGACAACCACAATCCTTTCTGCTGTTTTTTCCCAGTCTATGATGAAGCAGTAGCTTGACCTGTAGGCTTGGTGCTTGTGTGTGCTATGGGGGTATATAAGTATCAAAAAAAGAAATTCTTCAAACAAACTAGTCAAGCCCTTGTGTGGAAAGGACTTTACTAGATCATAAAGAGGGAGACTTCATCTTAATTAAGTAAAACATTAAAGGAAATGTTCTAACTTACAGCAATATACATTAATGCTCAGCAACGTAAGGGGTTTAATTGCCTGTTACTTTCCCACCATAAATTACTACCTGCAGCTAATGGAAAACCATCCTCCAGACCCACTGCTGCACCTCACTCTCCTTTCATACATTCACACTGGATGGAAACAGCAGGGCAGCCTGGAGTTCTCCAAAGCCCATACAAATGGGTTTGTCTTGAGAAAGCAATGACCATTTAAGAATATCACACATATTTAGTACAAGCTGTTTGAGTAGTTGACTATATAGGCAATACTCTGCAGGTTTTACGGCTGCATATATCTGAATTTAATAATCAGCCAGTACAGGCTGAAGATGTCCTGTAGTGACCTAATGCAACAGTGGGACAACCAAATACAGGCACAGAAGTTTTTCACTCTCAAACACAAGTTTTTCCTCCAACTTTCAAGTCCTACCTGTGTCTCCCTTCTACATCCTCTTGCATTTTATAACATTGCTTTAAAAAAAAAATGCCTGAGATGCGCACGTGCCCCCAGAACAGCTACATCCTGGTGCCTGCAGGGAGGCATTGGTCAGTCCACATTTTCCTCCACGTTCCCTTGAAGTCTGAGCCCTGCCTTGTAACAAAGTCCACTGGCCAGCTTCGTTTCTCTGTAAAGTCATGTGTGAAATCCTCTTACGGGTCACAAGAGCGGGTAAATCCCACGGAAGAGTGCTTACCTCCAACCCAGGCTGAAGAATCCCAGTGTGAAGAAAAAGCACTGAAAAAACCCTTACCTAGGTGTCCCTCTGCTGCAAAAACCTAACAAAATATTGATTCAGCATCCAAAGAGGGGGCTGAAACCTGCAGGTTGTGCAAATCCTCAAACCCAGGGGTCTGGCACAACTTTGGTTATGCTTCAACAAGTCATTTTCCAACCTTCCCTTAAACAAAGTAAAAACATCTATATCTTAAAACAGCCCTCTGAAGTCACCAGGAGGATAAGCTGAGTTTTCTCTCTTGGGCAGTAGTGAGTCTCCATTCCTGGGTGCCCCATGGATATGTATTTCCCACATGACTGTACTCAGAGTGCTGGATTTCTAGATAACATGCTTTTGATACGATTTGGTTGGTAGTTACCTATGCTTGATTAGTCATTAAGTCAGTTCAGGCAAGCTCCCAAGGCACCGCAGGCAAGTTGCTTCCCACCTGGTGGGACCCATGGGAAATAGCACCCTCAAGGTGAAGTTATTTACAGAAGAAAGACATGGACCTGTTGGAGCGAGTCCAGAGGAGGCCACAAAAATGGTCAGAGGGCTGGAGCCCCTCTGCTGTGAGGCCAGGCTGAGAGAGCTGGGGGTGTCCAGGAGAAGAGAAGGCTCCAGGGAGACCCTATAGCCCCTTCCAGTCCCTAAAGGGGTCTCTAGGATAGGTAGAGAGGAAGTTTTTAGCAGGCTCTGTTGTGATGGAACAAGGATTAATGGTTTTAAACTGAAAAAGGTTAGATTTAAATTAGATATAAGGAAGAAATTTTTTATGTTGAGGGTGGTGAGACACTGGCCCAGGTTGGCCAGGGAGGCGGCAGAAGCCCCATCCCTGGACACATTCCAGGTCAGGTTGGATGAGGCTCTGAGCAACTTGGTCTGGTTGAAGATGTCCCTGCTTATTGCAGGGGGCTTGGACTAGATGATGTTTAAAGATCCCTTCCAGCCCAAACTATTCTATGATTCTGTAACATTTATGCAGAGTAAACTGTGGTTTTCAGGCAATTATCAGCAGATCATAGTAAATATTATGGTGAAATCATGCTCTACTGAAAATTATTTGCTGATGAAGACAAGCCTGCTAAACCATGTGGCCATTCACACGCACGATTTTAATAGCAGTTGTTTCCTCCCCAAGAAAGGGCACGACCTTCTTTGGGGGTTAAAAAAAAAAATCAATGGAGTGATGTCTCCATTGCCATGTAGCTAAGGCAATCCAGCTCATTTACTCTCCAAGCTTGGTAGGCTTCCAGAAGACAACGCAAGGCAAACCCACCCACTTGATAAGCTCTAACGAGGCTGTAAAACACAAGCACTGCTGGGAGCTGGAACCGGCGCTGAGCCAACCCTCAGCCCAACCTCCAGCAGCGCCGCTGCCGGCGTCCCCCCGGAGCCGGGCAGCAGCAGGGCTGAGCACCGCAGGGCTACCAGGTCACGGAGTAGCCAGCCCCAGCCCCTCAGCAGCCCGCCTGCACCCACAGACCACGGGGACCGGGCTACACAGGGACCATCTCACCTTCCTGAAGGCTGTCCTCCACGGGGCTGCTGTTTCTAGGCTATCAGCACGATTGAAAAACAGGTAGAAAAACGAACGTTTGGTACCTTTCTAAGCTAAATTCAATAGCTCCTGCCAAAAGCAGTCAATAGATGTACAAAGACCTCCTCTTTTCAGCCGACTACGTTCTGTTGAGACATTTATACTATCCACCCAGTAGCCATTGCCATGCATTACTGCACAGGAGGAATCAAACACTATTTAAGGTAGCCCACAGGTATTTTCAGACCGCTGATGCCCTGGCACCCTGGCAGAGGTGGGCATCAGAGGCTGGAGACTTCACTTGGGATAACGGGGCAGGTCACTTGCAGAAGCAAGAAAAATTACCCATCAGAGAGAGGCAGAAATACAAGGCAACAGGAGATACTATTCAGATATAAACCCAAAACAACAAGCCAGAATCCCAACCGCTTTCCCAAAGGATTAATTAAGGCGTCCTCTTCCCAGCCCCCATTCAGAAAATCTGGCTGGAAACTAAGTAACAGCAACTGTTTACCCCATTAGAGCTCTGCAGTGGGAAAGGACAGCCTCCCAGAGCTTCCCACAAATTCGGGCAAGATAAACATCTTTGTCACAGAGCGTGAACCTCTCCGCTTTTATTGACAGAGGCAGAGAAGTGGCAGAGAATGGGAGCTGCTGAACCCACCCTCTGATTAGCAATTAAACACCTGGAGAGGGAAAGCCTCTGGGCAGCAATGCCTTCCCCGTTGATTCATAGAAAACCTTCTCAGGTAAATTAGCCATCCCTTTGATTTTAGTGCTCGGGTATGCCCTTGACGAAGGGCTTGGAAGTCTGGTGGGGGTCCAGAGGGTTGTAGGTAGGTCTGTGTCCCCCTCCCCACACGCATCTCCTCCCTTGGGGACAAGCCCTCCGGGTCACCCGGGATGCCTCCGGGAAGCCACGCTGCGCGGGATCCCTCCCTTTGGCTTGAACTCGCTTAAAAAATAGCAAAGGCACCCTGGTTTTGCGGGCACGGGAGACACGTGGGGCCCGTGCCTGGATGCCTGGGAGGTCCCCAGCTTCCTCGGTTGCCACGGGCTGGGGTTCAACGACACCCACCTCATTTATGCTGGTGGCAAGCTCGGAGTGGGGTATTTTCCCCACGAAAGGTATGACCCAAAACCAAAGGGCCATTCACGTCACCAGCCCTTCTCCCTAATTAAAAGCCGCGAGGCTCCGAGCTCTGTCTGAGCCAGCGATCGATCCTCCCGACACAAAGCGCCCGCAGAGACGTTGGCAGAACTCGTCTGACGCCGCCGGGGGCTTCGTTTCTCCCCACACACCTCCTTCCCCCGGCAGAAAAAAGCTGCGATTGAAAAGTCCTGGTCCTTGGAGGGAGCGCTGGTTTTTATCAGATGGTAACGATGAGTACATCATGAAATCATTTAATAGTTTCTCATTAAATGCCCTGCTGGCGAGCAGGCCTGATTTATGAACGGTTGGCCATGGGTACAAATAAGCGGCGCTTTGCTTGTAACACAGCCGGTCAAGAAAATTAATGTTTTGTTTTCCCCAACCTTTGTACTCTCCCTTCCTCTGCTACTATGGCAAAGCTCGAGGCGAGTAACCTGACTGCTCTCGGGAAGAGGACACGCGTCCAAAAGCCTCGCACGGGCTCAGCCCCCAGCGGAGAGTCCAGCTGGCCCTATATATATATATATATATATAAAAATATATATCCATACACCTCCCTGTTTCAAAACAAAACCCCAACCAAAGTGCTTACAAGCAGACTCGCTGGAAGTCTTGCTGGAACAGCATATCCTGGCGAGCTCGGGTCCAAGAAATACTGATATATTTAGCGCTGCTGCTTAACTTTCCATCTTTAAAAGCTCTTTTTCTTTTGCGTCCGGGGAATAGGACAAAAGCCACTCCAGCCAGATGAACATCCGTCTTCAGAAGAGAGGAAATATGAGGCCATTGCGACACCAGACAGTGGCCAGAGACACTTTTTCATGCTTATATTAACCATGGCACCTAATCCTAAGCAAACACTTCATCAGTTGCATAATGTTTTTTTTCAAAAGACCTTTCAGTCCCAGCACAAGGTGTACGCTGTGCGTGTGACTGAGCACAGGGAAAGTTGAACTTTCAGGGTAGGCAGATGTTGAGGAGGCTTAGGAGAGAGTCGATTTACACGAGGACAGAGGGAAGGGCTTTGCAATCATATGGTTCACATCTGGAATTTACAAGCACGATAATTTTATAACCCTCTCCTTAACGGCTTTGAAGCGGTGCAATGTTCTCCTTCGCGTCCCAGCCTGAGCGATGCTCCCTCGCTGCCGCAGGACCAGGGCTGTGAGGAGCATCCTCCTGCATCTGACAACTTGATGTGACGCCAGGACTGCACACCCTGTTGTAAAAAACACCTCTGGAAGCTTGGAGAGCCAGCGGGGCGCACACAGGCCCTTGTATTTCACGGGTATTAAAACACGAAGTCTTAAAATCCAGTAGGAAGACCCAGTTTCAGTTTACTTCTGCTCACAGCAAGTCCCTTTATGTCTCATTCAGAGACCCTTCTGGTGGCTTTTATGATATATATGAGCCTTTCTTCATAAAAGCCACATTCTAATGACTTTATATATTTCTTTTCTGGTTGAAACTGAGAAACCTCTTACTCAACCAACAATTTTTCATGTGTACATAATACACGAGGCTGTAAAATGCCTGCAAGGAGAGATCCTCAGGCAGGACTCAAAGCACCGAGACAGCCCAGAACAAAACAATGTGGAAACCACCTCCGACCGTAGCAGGAAATGTGAAAAAGATTAAACCTCTTTTAAGACTAATATTTTTACGTTTCCACAGACACAGCCCCAGCATGGCCACAGCTGGGTGCCTCTTCCAGGCGCTAACTTTGTGTGTGGACCCCCAATCTGCCCGAAACCAAACCAGCAAGCTGAGTTTAGCCCCATAGCTGGAATCTAAACCCAAAGAAATTAAGAGCATTTCCTTGGGAGGCAACACAGATTTTGGCAACTGCTGTTGAGCTTTTAAACATTTGAAAGTAATTGCTAATACACAAGGACGTGGGAATCGAGGAGAATTTTCCCCAGGTTGGAAAATAGCATCGGTCTATTGAAAAGCCAGTCTCAGTCTCACATGCCCTACACAGATGTCCCCGAAACAGGGACAGACACAGACACACGGATGCATTAGCATTTATGTTACTCATTTTGAATGTCTGCTCCTCTGCAGAGGGAGAAAATTCATATTCAATTAGCTCCCTTTAAAATGATACATAAAGCAGGAAGACAACTTCTTTCCATCGGAAAAATTTATTGGACTAATTTATAGGGTATATTTATTCATAAGACAAATTTTTGCTAGGCCTGGTGATGAATTAAGATGAATCTGACCTAATGACTCTGGCTCTTCTCTCCTACTAGTTCCTGTCTTGATAATTAAGAGAGATTTAATTATTTCTTGTAATTTAGTTATGCAAAAATATATCAATTTTGCAGAGGTCATTAACTCCAGGGTTTCCACTGAGCCACGCTGACTCCAAGGCTGATCCTGAGTTGATGCAGCTACAAATCTCATTTTTCCTGGTATGATCCAGTGTTTCATTTTATTGCTGTTTGGGTTTATAAGAGATGCTGGGAAGGAAGGGAGGACATGGAGAACTGACTCCTGCCTCTGACACTGGTGTGTGACCTCAGGTACGTCACTTCGCCTTTCATGTATGGGTTTCCCCAGCTGAAACATGAGAGTAACACTTTGCTCACTATAAAATTCAGTATGAAAAAGCCAGATATAGAAGAGTGAGGTGTTTCCAGTCCCTTTAAGTGGGGATGAGACTCAGTGATGGATGAATCTGTGGCCAAGCCCTCAAGCAGGGGCCGGAGGATGGATCAGTCACAAACTGGGAAGATGCTCAGGCCAGCTGGGAGTCATAAATGGGTTTTGGCACCGACTTCAAGAGCGTCAGGGCTTCACCTTTGACGTCTCAGAGCCTCATCTGTAAACCAGAAATAGCAGGATTTCTGTCTTTCCATTCCTTCTCCCAAATACAGATTTTGTGTTCTTCAGGCACAGACGGTGTCTTATCTGAACCGTTTGGTAGGAACCTGGAGGAATTACTGAAAGGAATGAAATAATTCTACGAGCACCAAGACTAGCAATGAGAGGAAGCAAAATGAGAGAGCAGGAGGGAGAAGATGTTTGCGAACCAGCACTGAGCCCTTTTGGGCTGGAGCAGCCCAAAAATTCCAGGCTCAGCAATTCCAGTGAAAAATTTGTCCAGAAATTATGGGCCAAATTCTGGCCTCTACCACCCGTGAGCAGCTTCCTTTGACTTGGGTGGGAACTGGTCCCACACAGCTGAGAGCAGGATTTGTCTCTCCATGTGAATATATTGTAGGAAAACAAAAGAGGGAGGAAGAGACCTCTTAGATACTCATCACAGAAATGATCTTGGCCTTTCTAACACTGAATGTAACTGATAAAAAAGCCCTAGAGCTGATCCCTGCCTCATGACTGGATTTCTGCCAGCATAAATTTGGAAAATTGGGTTGTTTGCTTGTGTGCAAGGATGTTCCCTGCACAAAGTGTCCACTAAATATATGTATGAGAAAGCAATAGCCCTGCTTTTCTTCCAGTGCACCAAGTCTTGGGTCTGCAAAACCACATCCCATGAGTAACTGCAGGGCTCTGTGTAGCCATCGTAGTAGAGGCTGAAGTCAAACCCCAAAGACTTGTGCTTGACACCCCCATTTAATGATATCTTTGTGACCTTGCACAAATCAATCAATCTATATCGCAACTTCAACAGAGCAAAACCACCCAGCCTTCAACCACTGGAGAGCTGGGAATGAAAAGCAACGCACTGAAGAAAGAATGCTCTGAGCATCACCTGAGCATACTCCAAGTCCCCTTTTCCCAGCTGGACACCATTTCCATATCCCCTCAAGGCTCCAACGTGCTTTAGAGATGTCTGAAGGGTTAGGATTACGATCACACCAACTGCTCTCCTTCCTTCTGGTTCATCTCTTCCTGTGCAAACCCCTGGACCAGCAGCAAATCAGTCAGTTCCCCGTGGACAGGGGGATGGGAGCAGCTACTCCTGAGAGCCAGCACTTACCCTCACTGTCCCCAAGGAACTGTGCTGCTGCCAGGAATTAAAGGTAGCCCTTCCTTGCTTACTGTAAATATTTTGCAGAAGGTAATTACAGCCCATTTCAACCCTCCACCCTGGAAAAAGCTCGCTGTACCTAAGGCAGGGGCAATCAAACTCCTTCATCCAACATTTCCAGCTTCCCTTTGGAGTCCTTCTGAAGAACTCCTTCCTCCAGCCTTCAAAGGACCATGACCAACAGTTTGAGAATCTCTCAGGGAAGCGCTGGCCCAAACAAGTGACTCACAACAAGCAGCTGACTCACAAAGAGTTAAAACGAAGAGTTCTGCTAACACTTAAGCGTTACAAATCTTTTCAGTTATAATAAATTATTCAGGAGATGTCACCCTCCCATCAGCACCATCTGAGCTACATTTTTAATAGTTCTATGTGCTGAACACGTTCTGTCATAGTATCAGTGATACCACGGCTGCGAGACGAGGAAGGGGAAAACACAACAAACCGTGGAACATGAAAGACTGAGCTGCTTTCTCTCAATGGCCACGAAACACGTGCTGCCCAAGGCGGAGGAGAGAACAGTGGGGCCAGTTACATTGCAGAGGAGTAAAACAAACAGTAAAATTTCAGGAATCACAGGAGCCTCTTTTCTTTTCCTTCAGAACCACTATCCTGCCCGACGGATAATTCACCCACCACCTTCCTCTGTCGGGTCTGAGGTGAAGGAATCCACACCGTGGCTCCACCAGATTTTTCCAGATGTGAGCTGGAATCAAGGTCTACCCTCAAGGTAGCTGTGGGTGTTCAGCCTGAAGAAAAGGGGGCTGAGGGGAGACCTTCTCGCTCTCTACAACTCCCTGAAAGGAGGGCGTAGAGGTCCCTTCCAACCCAGGCAATTCTATGATTCTATGATTTCAGCTCCTATGCACTCCAGTCATGTCCACCTCCCCAAGCCCTACTCCCTCCTGTCCCTGTTTCAGTCCCAGAACATGGAGAAGAGGAAGAGGACCAGGCAGGTTTCTCACAGAGAAGCTGTTTGGGGCAAGGTAACCCCAAGACAAGGGGCTCTTGTCCTACCAGTCAGGGGAGAGTGGCTGTTCTGGAGTGAACCCAGATTTCCACACTTCTTACTTCTGAGCAGGAAAGCAATTTTGCCCCTAGTGTTTTCTGCCTGCGGCTTCGCCTGGGTCAGTTTTTAACCAAGTGAGAAGGAGACACAATAAGCATCTGCAAGGCTCTTGCAAATCAAAGGACAGAAAAGGGACGGGGATATGTGAGATCCTCAGCCTTCTCTAGCAGCATCGGTGTCAGACTTACAAAGGGGCACATCAAAACCCAATGTGTAAGGAGCAAACACCACCTGTGTCTTCTCTTCATCTCAGAGATGGAAACACCCACCAACACAAGGGCAGCGGCAGCTCAGTGGGTCTGGTTTGCTCTTAGGCATAACTCACTAAGGTTAACTGGGACGTTTTGCTGATGGTGGCTCACCTAAGACAGACTAAGAAGTAAAGGATGGCTGTTCAGGCCAAGAAGGCAGCATGTGGAGGATGGAAGAACGGACCCAGATTTTGGCAGGGGTTATGGAAAAAATGCAGACTCTTGTTCATCGCTCAGAGGTAAAGATGAGCACGAGGCGTGAAACGCTCTGGATGCCCGCAAACACTCCCACTATTCACCCCGCCATCTCCTCGGGACTTGAAAGAATTCTGCAGAGCAGAAAAAAAAATGCTGCGGTCACTTAAGAGTGGGCTGAACGACTGACTAACCAGCAAAGAAAAGCCATACGTGCCCAGGCTGGAATGAAGAAAATTCAAACGCAAATATGCTCAAGTATTGCTTGAGTTCCCCGGGGAGCGGCAGAAGGAAGGTTTGCCAGCACGGTGACTTCTGGGGGTGAAGCACGTGCCCAAAGGAGAACCGAGTGATGCCACCAACCCGAGGGAATGCAGGAAGGGCACCGAAGCCTGAATGTACAACTGAGCTACAACCTCAGAGACAACAACGCTCTCTACCATGCCAAAAGGAGAACAGCAGCACCCTGCGATAAAGCCAGAACTCCATCACCGATAGATAGGTTTCATCTGCCAGGGCTTCCTACCTCATAAACCTGGGCGTGAGGAGGAGGAGCTGGCCCTGTGCTCAGCGATGGCACACTTTGTAAAGGACGGTCAGCATCCTGGAGAGACGCCGACCAGCAGCCATCGATCACCCGGGCCGGAGCACCGAGGATACAAGTGTAGGCTGAAAGTCAGCTATTGTGTGGATGCACCGACAGGGGAACATTTGGTGGAATAAAGCTAACGAGGAAAACAGGAAGCCGGAGCCTGTTTGCCCAAGGACAGTGATTATAATAGTGTCTATCTTTATAGCATACAATGGACATTCCCTCAAGACTATCACGTGCCATGAGGAGGAACATCTGGAGAAATATCTTTCTTTGGATGCCTGGGAGAGTGAGGAATCCTCATCCCATCAAGTGTGAGGAGATGACCTAAAGGGGGACTACAGGAGAGATGGGGAGGGACTCTTGATCAGGGAGTGGAGCTGTAGGACAAAGGGGAAAGGTTTTAAGCTGAAAGAGGGAAGATTTAGATGAGATATTACGAAGAAATTCTTTCCTGTGAGGGTGGTGAGATCCTGGCCCAGGTTGCCCAGAGAAGCTGTGGCTGCCCCATCCCTGGAGGGGTTCAAGGGCAGATTGGATGGGACTTTGAGCCACCTGCTCTGGTGGGAGGTGTCCCTGCCCAGGGCAGGGGGTTGGAACTGGATGATCTTTAAGGTCCCTTCCAATCTGAACCATTGTATGATTCATGTCCCCATCAGACCCGGCCAGATAAGAAGAAAAACTTTTCTCCTACGTAGGAACAAAACAGAAAACCAAGCAAGCAATAGCTGTGTAGTAGCCCGGTAGTAACTGAGCTACTTTAATTTGCTCCTTCTACGTGGAGCTGAATCAAACCCATTGCCATTAATTGCAACCACGTCTTGATGTGGGAGGCAAATTTCTCCTCCGCTCTCTTTGCATTCCCAGCGCTTCTCCCGGAGGCAGAAAGGTGGCACTGAGCGATCTTGAGTGCCACCTGGCTTCCCCGAAACGCCTGCATTTCATCTGGTTGGCTTGTCAGGAATATCGCTCCTCGTAAGCAGCACGGCATTGCCAGGGAGATCTTGCAAATATGACAACATTCAAGAGACAAATTATCTCCATTCGGAGTTAATTTCTGTTTCCCAGCAGGGCTCCGCTGTGACCCTGCTGGGCTTGGAAATGCTGCTGTTTGGTTAATAGATGAATGTTTTGTGGATGACTGTGTCTGTGCTCTGCTGGTGCCAAGTTTTGGCTTCCTCTGCTCCCTCTCCTTCTCACTTGCAGCCAACATTGCAAGGCCTAAATGGATTTATTCACAGGACGATAACTTGACTGTCATTAGCATGGGGAAAATAATGTACGAGCAAGCGATAAAACAAAATGCTCATTCTCTGCCATCCATAACTGCCTGGGAGGTCTCTTAAAGATGTACTGTAGGGAGCCATCTGCTCGGAAGGGGAGATGGGACTGTCAGGAAATGATACACAAGTTAGAGATGGGAAGGGAAGATCTATAGTATCATCCAGACCATTTGCTGAGCGGGACTGCTCATTACTGCTCTGCCCGCTCCGGCTGGGAATTGAACAATGGCATCTCCGCTGTTATTAGACATCTCTCCTAATGAGCTGACCCAGTGGGTCTTTCATTTCCCAGTTTCGTCCTTTTATTATTTTTTTTTCCCCCCTCCTAGAATGTGATATGGGGGAAAAGACCGCTTCTTTTTCACTGCCCTTTTGCTGTGTTTTGGAAGCGGGATTTTGCGGATGCACAGGGCTCCGCCTTTCTTTGCTACGACGGAATTCCCGAGTTATGAGCAGATGGTTGCTAAACTGCTGAGTAGTTCATTTAGTCCTTCTTGCTCCTTGCAGGGAGCTCTAAGGAGTAGAAATATTCATCACGTAGTGTGGGAAACCGTGAAGTGCAATGGAATACTTTTTTGCTCTGAGTTTGGTTTGGATTTTTTGGATTAATTTAGAGGTCTGTAGACAGCCCGTGATAAAATACCATAGAAACGTAGCTGAGGTCTCATCAGCCTGGGTATCGAGGTTGTGAAAGGGGGAGAGGACAAAGTTGGATGAAGGTAAGGGTTCCCCTGACAGGTGTAATTCAGGGTTTATCTGTAGGAGCGTTCCTCAACGCATGACGTTTGAATTTAGAGCGCCGGGCAAACAGTGCAGCTGTCTCCTGACACAAATATTTATCGCAGAGCTTGGCCCCCATCCAGACCTTCTTTTATGTTGAAGGGTGTTATGAGACTCTACGAGAGGCTTTCTTTTTCCATCCCTCTCCATGGGAATAGGATGGTGAAAGTTGTCTTTGGCGGTAGCTGTGCCCTGTCTATCAGATTCCCTGCAAGCATCCACGTGATCCCATTTCCACGCTATTCTAAGCTGGTGTGGCCAACCTTTCCTACTGGAGATGGTCAGTCTGAAAGGGAAAGTGCCCTGCATGCTAATGGCATTTTCCAAATTCATCGCTGCTTCCCAAAAAGTATGGTACCTGAATACAACTTTCTGGATTTCCATCTTCACACCATGGCTCACGTTCGGAAGCATTCTGCTTCAGAAACGGTCCCACATTCAGGGACCTGTCATCAGGTGGGGTCTGAGCCAAGAAGTGGCAAGTTGCTTTGTTCAAGCAGGAGAAAATAGTGGTTTAATAATGTTTACATTTTGCGCCCGGTCCGTGAGTCTCATTGTAATTGCTACTTCTCTTTGCAAGAATCAAAGGCTGGTGTTGTCTCTTCTCCCATCTCCTGAGCAGAAGACTTTGTCAGACCTGAATCGCCAGGGGTTTTAAGTGGTCACTCAGTTTTGATTAATGCAAAGTTAATACAAGCTGTCAGATACTTGGAGCGAGCTGCTCACAATCTCCACGCATGAGGAACTTCAAAATAATCCTTTGGGGACATCCAGGGACAGAACTGTGATCTCTTTAGTCTTTGATGTGGAGAACACAAGGCTTAATTTATTGAATAAATCACAAGTGATACCGTCACGTGCAACGTAGGAGTTTTCTCCGCTCCGTGCTTTTTGTGCAGAGCACTTAACGCTACGTCATCCCTGTTGGGCTGGTGCTGGACCCCAGCGCTGTACGAGGGTACCCGCAGTCGCCCTTAAGTTGATCAACTCGTGCCCCAAGAGTAAATGCAGAAATTAAACAAAGAGAATAAGTGAAACTACAGAGCTTTCAATTCCTCTGCTTCCTTTCTGCAGGAGAAGAGACAGGTGATCCTTTTGTAGATTCCGCCTTAGGAAGCTCTACATAATGACACGGGTTTCATAAAAGTAAAGTTTCACAAGACTAACGATATTTGGGTTCTTTTTGTGTGTGTAGATGTATATGTGTATTAATTTTTACCTTGAGTACATTGCCTCTCATTTCCTAATGGCTTTGCTTTTTGCTTACTAATTTGTACCTGGAGGGAGGAGCAGAGAAAGCTGTTCTGAGAAGATCTCAGCTCTACTAAGGTTATGTCTGGAGGTGGTTGGAAGGCATTTTTTTCCTGACTTTTGTGATTTCTCCGTATCAGTAATATATTTGGCTGAAATCCTTTGGAAGCAAAGGAAATAGGAGCTGGAGAGTCCGACATCTCTCTCGTCCCAGAGACTCTAGTGCAATATGACATCCGAGTTCAAGTCCTTCTGCTGATTGAATGGTCTAAGAGAAAAAATACACTCCTTCTATTGGTTTCCTAATCACTGAGACAGGCAGAGATCAGTTTTGTCTATAAATACACATTTCAGCGTGGGTCTGTTCTAGTGGAAATGTGGAAAATGTCTTGATTGTATCCATTCTATTGGTGGGAACCTAGATTAGAAACATCAGAAGTTGCTGTGAAACCAAGTTGTCATCCTCCAGCCATCTCTAGCAGTCTCTGTGTGCATTGGGATGTAGCTTCCCCTTATAAATACGGGGTTTTTTTCTTTAAAATGAAGATCAACCTCAGCCCTGCAGAATCCAGTAACGACAACTGGCGGGCAGCTCTCTGGGAGCTGGTGGCTGTTGATATTGCCCATCAATCAGAGCTGTCAATGGGGACGTCCAGCCCTGCCAGCACAGGGCTATGTTATGTGTGGCAACAAGTTCTCAACAAAACCAATGTAGTAAGAGTTTTTGTGAAAAAACCAGGCTGAGTCACAGAAATCCATCTCAAGTTAGTTGCTGGCAGGTGACCTTTAAAAGCATTCTGGAATATTTGAGATTTCTCTTCTGTACTCTCTAGTTCCCGCATTTAGAAAAGAATCATGTACAGGTGAACCTCAAACTATTGTTTAGGGAAAACAAGGCTTTTTTAACTAGTTGAGGGTGCTTAAACAAGGCTGAGTTAGATCTGCTGTTTTTTACAGCTGCCTCTGGAAAAAGGAAACATCTCGTCCCTGTGATTTAACTGCATTTTCTCCTGTGCTGGCTTAGAATCATAGAATCATTCAGGTTGGAAAAGACCCTTGGGATCATCGAGTCCAACCATCAACCCCACTCTACAAAGTTCTCCCCTACACCATATCCCCCAACACCACATCTAAACGTCTCTTAAACACATTCAGGGCTGGTGACTCAACCACCTCCCTGGGCAGCCTATTCCAGCGCCTGATCACTCCTGTGAAGAATTGTTTCCTAATCTCCAGTCTAAACATACCCTGTTGCAGCTTGAAGCCATTCCCTCTCATTCTATCGCTAATTAACTGGGAAAAGAGACCAGCACCAACCTCTCTACATTGTCCTTTCAAGTAGTTGTAGAGAGTGATGAGACCTCCCCTCACTCAGCCTCCTCTTCCTCAAACTAAACAGTGCCAGCTCCTTCAATTGCTCTTCATAAGATTTATTCTCTGGGCCCTTCACCAGCTTGGTTGCCCTCCTCTGCACCCACTCCAGCACCTCCATATCTCTTGTATTGAGATGCCTAAAACTGGACACAATACTCCAGGTGTGGCCTCACCAGTGCTGAGCACAGGGGCACAATGACTACCAGCTGAGCAGTAATGGTAACAGGGTCTCTGCACAGCTATGGACAGAAGTGATTTTGTGTGCGTGTGTGGGAGGAACACCAAAACAAACCCCAAACCCAACCCAATGCTGTCAGCCATTGCTGAGTACTCTGGGACTATAGGGGAAAGGAGGAGTAGAGTATTCATAGAGCGGTACCCTCTTACAGGGAGGGCAACCCTACCTTGCCTATGTAAGAGAGGTGCCTCTCAATACACCTGAGCACCAATTCACCATTTATAATTTTGTCACTAAGAAAACAGCATCAGCAATGGGATAAGCACAGGTTAGAGATGACCCCAGCGATACTTGTGAAGTGCCAGTATTTACTAAAACACTAATGCTGTCCTCATAGCAAACCTGTGAAGGGTGAGAGAAGACAGTTAGCCAGCGCTATGATACACAGTATTGTAAGAGAGAACATCAAATGCATCCCTAAAGCTTTCAGAGATTTGCTGCATTTTGGGCGTCTCTTTCTTTAACTCCTTGTCTTCCCTAACACATGCATGTTTTGCACATGAATCTTATTGATCTGGCCTGAAGGCTGGAAAGAAGTGATGTGCTCTGTCTCAGAGCCGAATTTACAGTCGTAGAGAAATTAACAGTGTCTCTGCACACTACCAGAGGGGAATATATATTTTCTCATGCCTAATAGATAGCGCCATGAAAACTTGGAATAACAATATGGGAAAGTCACTCTATGGAGGAATGCTACATCATAAATGTCGAAAACATTCTTACTGGAAGACGCAAAACCTTAATGAAAAGGCTTGCTGTCTCTGAAGAGATGCTGGACAAGGAACCAGGATCACTACCAGTGAATATCACTGACAGAACTTGCTCATGTGGGTCTTGGAGCTGGTGATCCCTATTTCTGTCCCCATACCAAGAGGAGGGACATGTGGGTGCATCATATACAAAGGATTATCGGTGCATTCTCATTATGGCCATGACCAAGACCATCTGGGAAGGAGAGCCTGTCGTCATGTTTTCTTGCACAGCATCCACAGTTTTGAGGTAGGGAAGAAAAAATACCATATTTTTTTTTTCTTTCATTAAGAAGTCATGGGGGTTGTTCTCAGCACCACCGAGCTAGATGAGGTCTTTCACAAAGGAAAAATAAGGAAAGGGAAGAGGGGGAAACAAGGTAAAGGTTCTTAAGCTGAAGCATTAGTGGTGTGAGGGCCAGCCTTTCACAGCCTCCATTTGCTGAGGAGAGCAGCCTCCAGAGCTGGTAAGTCCGCACTGGGGGAAGGAATTGTGGCAAAAAGGATGGGCGAGGAGCTCTTTTTGAGGGCTTTTTGAAACGGGGCAGAGGGGCTGGCCTGTGCTGGAAACCTGTAGTTGGTGTGGGGCTGCTGAGGCGGCCTGGGCAGGCCCAGCACCCCCGGCGGCAGGTTTAGATGAGGTGTAACCGCCCTAACGGTCACTCGCTGAGGAGACCAGCCTCCGGTGTGGTAAATCCGCACTGGGGGAAGGAATTGCGGCAAAAAGGATGGGCGAGGGGCTCTTTTTGAGGTGGGCACAGAGCGGCTGGCCTGTGCTGGAAAGCCCGTAGTTGGTGTGGGGCTGCTGAGGCGGCGCGGGCGGGCCCAGCACCCCCGGCGGCAGGTTTAAAAGAGGCGTAACCGCCCTAACGGTCACTCGC
>JAOXJK010000002.1:36089461-36108273 GCA_025774025.1 Xenus cinereus | reverse complement strand
AGTATTTATAAGCATTGATCAGATCCCCCCTCAGCCTTCTCTTCTCCAGACTAAAAAGCCCCAAGTCCCTCAGCCTCACCTCGTAAGGGAGATGCTCCAGGCCCCTCAGCATCTTTGCAGCCCTCTGCTGTACCCTCTCCACCAGTTCCCTGCCCTTCTTGAACTGGGGAGCCCAGAACTGGACACAGAAGAAAGGAAACGTCAACTTAACAACGGAGCTACCTTCAACACTTCCCTTTGCTGGGCTCCTTCGCTTCTGGGAGGTAAAAGAAGCCTCAAATGCATGCGAGTCCGTATTTCTGTATATAGAAATAGTGCCAAATAACTCCAGAGAGAGCCAGGAGAGTGCCCCGGCACACAATCGCGGGAGCACGCTGCAGCTAAACAACCTGAATGGAAGTGAGACGATTTACTGAGAAAAACAAGCTGCATGTTCCCCCCAAAGCCACAGATTTTGCTCCTGAGGTTTCTCTGCAATAAATCCCATTAGCGATAGGATTTACATGTCGAGATGGTAAAGCGGGGTTAAGAAAAAGATAACGCAGATGCTCCTTCCCCAGTCCCCAGCTCATTTTCATGCAATTCTGGTTTTAGATAAAGAGCCTTCCATGGGTTTTTGTGTGAGAACAGTAACGCAGGGCATTCAGAAGGGCTGTAAAACACCGCTCTGGTGGCTAAAGCCGCCCGTTTTTTGAACAGCATCCTCCAGGAGCACAGCAGGGAGCTGGGACCTGCCTTCAACACCTCTGCTGCCAGACCCAGTCTCTACCTGAGACCTTTCTCCAGTTTCGGGGCAGAGAACCCGATAAAATAACTTAAAATGAAACCCTCGCTTGCTAATTGCTTTTTGTACCATCAACGGATTATGCTGAGAACCAAGCAGCAGCAGACAAATTTATTCTGTAGTAAGGCTACTTCAGGGAGTTATGGTGAACACTGAACCCCACACAGATTCAGCAAATCTTCCCTTTTTCAACAAGATACTTGAACTTGCCCTTATCTTAAGGGGCAAGATTAAGGCTTTGTTAAAGCTGAGCACGTGCTTAAGTGCTTCACTGAAAACAGATGAGCTGAAAAATATCTTAAAGTGTTTAAAAGAACTGTTAAACCATTAATTGCTGTTTTCACAGACCCATAACTGCATACTAGGGAAAAAAAAAAAAGGAAAAAAAAAACCAAAGAAAAGGAAATCCACCTCAGCTGAGATAAACTGAACCTGGGCACATGGACTTACCCCAAAAAGCAAATACAGTCATCTCACAAGCTAAAACGAGCTCCTCCTTCCCAATAGTGTCAAGTATTCGTGAAATAGGAATATGAGCTGATGTTTCTTTTACTAAAATTATGAAATTAATTAAGTTTCCTGTCTTTCTTAAATTGGGGAGCCCAGAACTGGACACAGAGCTCCAGATGTGGCCTCACCAGGGCAGAGGAGACCGAAATGCAAGTCAAATTGCGGGAACTAGGTTGTAAAGCAGCATCCTCCAGCCAGGTCTCATGCTGCCTTCACCAAACCAAGCAGGAGAATCTTCCAGATTTCCCTGAAATCAATGGACAAACCTATGAAACACGAGGTGAGCCAAATAACAGACCCCCTTGCCGGCCCCCACGGTAGCCTCAGCACAAAACCAAGCCCTTCTGGCCTTTCTGTTCATCTATATATGAGCGCTGGGGAAATTGCATCAAGGATAACTCAAAATGGAGCTGCTGTTGGATGGTTTCCCTGTGGCTTTTGCAGAGCAGGGGCTCCTTTCAGCTTTTCCCACCAGACAGACTTTGCCCCGTGCCTGGGACAAGGCTTTTCCCCTCCCCAAGCGATGGAGAGGCTCCCCCTCTCCCTGCCCCAGCCACCGCCACCACCCCCCAGCTCTCTGAACACCAGAATGCAGGATTTTGTTTGTGTGACTATAAATGGCGAATTGCATAGACCGGGGAAGGATTATTTATTTATTCATTCATTCCTCAGCGCACACAAAGCCAAATTCTGCCCGTCTCCTGGGACTACATGCGAGAGCTAAGGGCTGCGGATGGGTCACTGGGGGGGGAAGTCCCCAGGTATTATCAAGTGGGTCGTTTTATTGCGCAAATAAACCTTCCTGAAGCTAGAGATGAGGAATATGTTCAGGACAGAGGGCTTACCATTGCCGAGCAGCGTTCTGAAACCAGTCCCACCTGCCCCTTCTCAACAAAAAAATACTGAGACTTCAGGTGCCTGCCAAATCTTTATGCATCATGTCATAAAGTGCCATGTAGAGGCCCCTCTTGTCTCCCATTTCAAGCGCTCTTCTCAGCTTTTCAGCTCTTGTAACCCAAGATAACGCCTGAACGGTCCCAGGCACTCTGATCTACTCTTGGAAAGCATCAGGTTGGTTTTCTTTCAAGCTCATTCCTTTATTCCCCTTTCTTCCTGCAATGTCCATTCCTCAGGCTCTGCTCGCCTCATTCCCAAGGAACAGGATAACCGGTGACGAAGTGACCGGCACCTTTTGTCATTGTTCCCTGGGAAGGAAACTCCTCCCTGACACCGCAGCGCTGCATGACACTGAGCAGCACCCAGGTACCATCACACCTGGAGAACACGGTCCAGCTTCGCCCTTGTGAAAGGGCTTTAGTTGCTGATGTCAGCGGATTTGCATCCACTTACACCCTGGGCTAAGTTTGTGCCTTAAATTTATGATGCTAAATTTATGCTTATTCCCTCCCTCACCCCTCTGGAGCCTGGATGTTTAAGAGGAGCATCGCTGGACTGCTCCTCCTGGAGGATGCTGTTTGCTTCCCAACCGAGAGGGACATTTTTTGAGGACACATTTTGAGGTCCCCAGGTGGTCCTGGCCCTGGTGGGCATCAGCCTGACAGCCCCTTGCAGCCTCAAAGGTCCCTCGGGGCACCAGCACCCACTGAAAGGTGCCACCAGTGCCATGACCATTTCTAGCCACGCAATGTGACCACACCAACAGCGCCCGGCTGAGCCTTCTGTTTGCCATCTCAAAGCCCTCAGGAGGGCTTAATCCTGTTTTCAGATCTAATTCATTACACAAATACATTATCCCACTGCAGACTTGCTTTTTTTTCCGAGCTCCATCAAAGCTCTGTACGAGTTCTCTCTCTGTCAGACGAGACTGTCGCAGTGCCCTTGCTCTGAGTGCAGATCCTGGCAGGAAACAAGCCCTCTGTCCTCCAGCACGTCTGCACGTAGGCTTGGCTGCTCACCCCAGGAAACACAACACACCAAAAAATGACATTTTGTGCTTCTCCTGCACCACACGACTGTGCTCTCCAAGCCCTGAGCGGTGCAGGAGACACCACGAGGTGTCACGGTGCTCTCCTGCACGGCCACCAGACCTTCTCAAGGCAGGTAGAACCACCACTTGACTTTGCATCCTGAAGTGCCTCGTTATCTCCCCAGGGTGAGAAACTCCAGCAGCACGTGCGGCTACGCAATAGCCTGCTTTTTACCCATGGCCTGATCAAAATGAAAAAGGAAGACAGTCCACAGAGAGCCTTTTTCTGTTTTCTGAAAGCAGAAGTCACCAGGACCCTTGCAAACTAGGGAGTCACCCCAGTTCCTTCTCCGCTGTGCTCCCAGCTCAGGCTCAGCCCTGGCTGCAAATGCTCAGTCAGGCCAGGAAGAAGCTCGTCTGCTGGCCCAGGGCATCTGGCAAAGGAGAACGGAGGCCCTCTGCCTCACCCCCACCCTCCCACCACATTTTCAGATCCCCCAAGCCCCTTCAATATTAACGATCAAGCTGCATTCTTCTTCCGTCCATACTGAACAACCACCCGTGTGACACAGAGAGAGCCCATCAGGCCTCGGGGATCCCCTCTTGCTTTGCAGATTTATTATAGGCATTGCACCTTTGTTATAATCGTGTCCAGGATTATTAATTATGTCCAGCCTGCCTCTCTGTGGAGTCAGGTTCCTGCTGTGAAAGGCAGGCAGGACCTCTTGCTCACCGGCTGTTCAGGACTGCTTCTCTGATATTCACTTCCAAAGTAATTGGAAGAAAATAACGATAAGAAAGGATTCTTTCAGGGCAATGCAATTCTTCAAAGCCAGGAGCATATGAACAGTCAAGCTGAAATGGAGCATGCAACAGTTTAAACCATCTGAAAGTTAATTTTTCCATATGGCATCAAAAAGAAACTTGCTCTCCCTCTCCAATCTCGCCTCCTTTTGCAAGGGAATTTCTTGTCCGGGTGAAGAGAGTGGCCCTGGCCTGGGCTGTGGAGCACAGGAGCTGTGCACTGCCTGCCACGCTGCTCCACCAGGGACCACAATGTCACACAAGAGGCCAAACCCTGCCTGCCACCGGCTGAAGCCAAGCTCACCTCGAGCCGGCGAGGACTGAAGAGTTAAGCCCAAGGTATATATGGTGTCTATGGCAAGCAAAGAAGGGAAGGCATTTTTTTCCCTTTGAACTTACAAACGGAGCAGAAGAGAAACCAGCAGGAAGAAACTCCATTTCCTTCCTTTTAGTTGAGAATAGATCCATAAAATCCTGCTAAGTCTATTGGCTAATAGAAGCGCTGGGAGGCAGCTTAAATAAACTTCCCAAAGGCAGGGTACGTTACAAGCATTATATTTAAAAGTCACCAGGGTCTAAGTTTAAAAATAAAAACTACACATACGTTCCCTCCTCCCAAACTTCAACGGAGCCACCCTCCCTCCTCACCTCCTTCTGCTAAGGTAGGGAACCCAATTTTGGAAATGCTCCCAAAGAGAAGAGAAATAATGGTGAGTCAGCGACCAGATTTTCAAATGTGATGTGTCAGATCTGGAGTCTCTGGTGTGCTAAACCTGCTGGTCGCGGGAATTCCTACAGGTGGGAGTTGAGAAGGGGGATTTCTTCACCTCCAGTAGAGCAACGACCTCCAAAAACTATGAGGTCTATTCATGGTTTATAAGGAAAGAAAGAAAAAGTAGATGAAATCCCTTTAATCTTTGTACTATGCAAAAAAAAAAAAAAAAATACACAGAAATATATATATGCAAAAAAAAAATATGCATAAAAAGCAAACTTATTTCAGACATCAAAAACTGCACCCGAAGGTCTATGATGATTTTTCGTCAATGCATTTTCAATGCATTTTTCCATGTGAGACTATGGCTGAATAATCAGATGCAAGAGAAAGGCGGGGAGCAGCACTCACTCGGTCCTCACTGCTGGGTGGGAAACCAGGCCCCACGTCGGTGTATGACACAGGTTGTGTCACTTAGCGTTGGAGCAAAAGAAAAGCAATGCACAGTTTGCTTTCTTTAAGGTTCAGCTGCTTTAAAGATCTTGCTTTTTTTAAGGAATGGCTGCTCCAGCCCTCCCTGTTGGGAAATGGGATTGTGGAGAAACAGCCCTCCGAAGCCAGAGATGAGGAGCCAGGTTGGGCAAAGGAACTCGCTGTCTTTGATGCCATCTACTGGAAATGGCTCCACGACCTGGGACCCGCTGCTTTGCTGGAGACTAAAAAATTACGGCATGTTCCCATGGGGAGCTGGACACTGCAAGTGGGATGCAGGCCTGGAAAGGCTGCTGGACCAAAGTGATGCTCCCACAGCATCCACACGTGCCACAGGACTTCCAAAAGTGTAGCTGAGGTTTTCAGAAACGTGGCGTGCTGGTCCTGTGAGCCCGCAGGTGTCCAGAAAAACCAGGCGGGAAGGCAGAACCCAAGGAATGAGCACTGCTATGGGAAAGGAGGGCAAGGAAGAGGGAATTCCCGGCTGTAAAGTTCAAGCCACAGAAGATTATGGCCCTCCTAGGAGGGGAAAAGAGGGGCAGAGCAGTTTAAGGTTTCCCTGACTTCCAGCTACAGCCCAGTGCACCAGTCTCTGAAATCAGATAGAGCCGGGCTGTTGCCCCTGAATGACAAGAGAAGAGAGATTTGGATGGTATGTCTGAAATCCCTGGGATTTTCCCATGAGGATGGACCAAACTCCATCAAGTCACTCCACGGCACCAGTGAGGTTTTCCTCTCCACCCATGTGCTTTTCAGTGCACCAGACAGGCTTATAGGAAAATCAAGGCTGATTTATCTGCTTACTTCACATTTCAATTTTTCTGATGCTGATGCTGTTTCACCCCCTAACAGGCTGGTCAGATGCCACACTCTGCAACAGCCCCCGCACTGTCTGTGGTACCCAAATTACTGGAAGATGTTTTGTGCAAACACTTCTACAAGACACAGAAACAACAGTAAGGTGCTATTTTGAGTCCTAGCTATTTTAGGAAAGCATTAAATACCATATTTAATCTCCTGGGGGGATTATTTTGGGGGGTTTGTGCCTTTTCTTTAAGAATCCCAGCAGATAAGATGAAGACTGGGACAGAGTTGTGTTTTTTTTTTTCTGTCCCAGTAATTACAATTTGCAGATAAGAAATCTCTGCCAAGTGTCCCGACTACACAGCAAGTGCTGGCTCTGGATGTGGAGCCAGCAGTGACTTGGAAAGCAGGCCCAGCAATCTCAGTATAAAGGATATTTCTCCCATACAGTCTCCCAAAACAGGCTTGACAACATAGCGACAGCCACGTGGCTTTCTGGAGATGGTGGCCTGTCTTCTCCATCCCTCCCTGGCCACCCCAGGGAGGACATGCCCTGCCCCAAGTCCTCTCGTGGCTTTACAGTCACATAGTGCTGTGCCTTTGGAATGGTCCTCTTTTCCTCTTGCTGTATAAAAGATCCAGAAAATAAAGCAAGAAAAAGAACGAGCTACCCAGGGGAAGGAGAAAAAGCGATGGCAAACGGCACGCAGTTGGTATGTGAACTGCAAACTCAGAACAGATAAACCCAAAGAACAAACTTTTCTCAAACCTCCTGTAATTACACAAAACTTCCCTGCTATTTCTAAGGGCAGCAGCCCAACAAGGCAAAGGAGAAGCCTAAGCTGCCAGCAGATCTTCATATTTCCATGGTGCCTGTATCTCCAGTCCAATAAATACGCAGTCCCACCAGCTGGCCCCTGCATTGCTGTGCCAATAGGTCGGTCTTTATCACTATTTGTTGTTTGTGCACAGCCTGGACATACAGCAGAACTGAGAGTTTCCAAAACGAGTAACAAACACGCCTGAGAAAGTCACTTATTTGGAAATAAAAACCCTTAAACCAACACAGATCATTAGGAACCCATCTGGGATTTGTGTGACTGGTGTAACTCTGAAGTCCACCTTCACAGAAGACACCCGTTGCTGGTGAGGGGCTCATTCTGCAGGACTCTGCTGAAGGGACATCACAGGGGATGGTGTCCCCAGGGAAGCAGCGGGAGCCCACCAGGACCCCCAGCACCTTCCTGTCCCTGCCAAATGCCAGGCTTCAGCAGGGACCTGCTGCAAGAACCCATCACATACAACTGCCTCTTCTTGCCTCCCAGCACAGAATGAAGCAGAAGAAAGGCAGGCACATAAATAAAGAAACAAATAAAGACAGGGATAGTTGATGCCCCATCCTTGGAAACATTCAAGGCCAGGTTGGACGGGGCTCTGAGCAACCTGATCTAGGAGAAGATGTCCCCGCTCATGGCAGGGGGGTGGACTAGATGGCCTTTAAAGGTCCCTTCCCACCCAAACCATTCTGTGATTCTATGAATCTGGGGCAAAGAGAGAAAAAAAAAAATAATGAGGAAAATGAAAGAATAAGCAAAGACTGCACGTGTCTGAGACGCAGTAAGGAGAGGGGCTGACTGAAAAAAAGGCAAATTCGGTGTATTCTGCTCACGGGGCCACACGTACCTCGGTTTCCCAGGTTATGCTGCCTCCAGCATTCCCTGGGCGTCTGCCACAGAGATCTGGGCTGAGTCTCCACACAAACAAACGGGATTGATTAACGTCTGCCGCACTCTCAGGGATTTCTATAGGCGTATGTCCTATACATTTGCAACACAGAGATCTGGCCCCATTCCCCCAAGAGTAATTGCTAGAGAAAACTTGTTGTTTTACTGCCTAGTCCATCTTCTAGGAGTTTCCTATAAAGACAGCAGCTCCTGGATTTACTTGGCCATCAGCCACTTTCCAGATGACGGCCACCTGGGATCCAGTGAGTTTTCCAACCGGCCGAGACAGCACTGAACAAGGATGCAGTTTGTGCTCAATCCAGCCAAATCCCGTATCCCAGCCCTCGCATCCCATACAGAAATACTTCGGCAAGACAATAACATTCTCGGCTGCTTTTTGTTTTGGGCCACCTCCTGCCATCTTAATGGCTGGTCCCATCAACGCCGCCTGCCGGACTGCCTCGGAGGAGGAGAGGAACAGCCAGTAATCGAGAGAGAGCACTGAAAAGGTCAGCTGAAGTGAGAAAGATGCTGCCAATTACTCTCATATTCAGGTTGTTTCACGTCTCTGGTGTTTGCAGTGCTCTTGCAGAGGGCTGTGAGACGGGGTTTCTCTCCAGACACTCTCACAGGACCGTGGATTTTTCCATTCAGAAAACATGGGCGCACATGAGCTGGAAGAAGCACCGCGGCTTTTCCATACATATTTCCTTGAGTGTTGCTCTCTTGGATAAAACCCACCTGGCTGTGTTTTGCTGGGAGCGCAGCGGGGCCCTGGAGCAGAGGCTGGGCTGGTCCAGCGTTCTGCTTCCAGCCCCAGTTCCCTCTCCATGGGAAGTGGTGGAATTGTCATCCTGGAAGGTATTTAGAAGATGGGCAGACGTGGTGCTGAGGGACATGGTTTAGTGATAGTTTTTGTTGGAGTTAGGTTGATGGTTGGACTCAATGATCTGAAAGGTCCCTTCCAACCCAGACAATTCTATGATTCTACAATTCCACCTGCAGAGCCCAGTGATGGTTTGGTGTGCTTTTCCCCCAAACCTCTTCCCCACACCTTTTCCTCAAGCTTGTAGCACGGTCTTGTTCCTCAGACAATGTCAGGAGGGCCAGTACAGCTTGTTATGGAGGCACCGCAGGGTCACAGCATCCTGCTCAGGCTTTTCCTGGGAAGGGATGTCTGCGAGACGTCCCCTCACCATCCAAAGGGGACCACGCATGAATGGCTCAGCCACCAGCAGCAAGGAGGTCCCTGCTCTGCGTCAACCTGTGTGGCAGATGATCTGGGAAGGAGGGCAGAAGAAATGCATGGGTGAGAGCAGTGCCAGCATCAGACAGGGTATTGAGGGAAGTTTTCGATTGCCCTGGTGTGCCCAGAGAAGATTTCTGCTCCCCAGGACAAGAGTGTATGACGATGGGCAGCACACCGGTGTCAGGAGGCAGCTGGAGCTGGTGGCACTGGTACCATGCTTGTGTGCACCCTCACCAAACCTGGCAGGAGGAGCACCCAGGCTGGGGCTGGGACAGAGATCTCCACCTAGAGACGAAGAAACCAGGATTTGGGCTGTTCACAAAACCTCCGAGGTGAGTCCACACGACAGCACAGTGACCCAGGGCCAGGCAGGGACGGGTGCTGGGACCACACCGGGGAGCTGGGCTGCAGGAACTGGGAGGCAGTGAAGCTGTTTATCCATTCCCATCAGATCCAGTCGCTCCTTTTGATCCAGGAAGCATCTGTCTGGATTGAACGGCGCTCTGCATTATTATTCAGCGTGGGTAAGTTTTAAAGGTTTATATGGCAAACTCCACCGCTTCCTCTTAATTGTCTTTCTCTTTTGCTAACAGGCTGTGCTTTGGCAGGGACAAAGCCCTTGAGAATGGCCATATTAGTACACAAGTGTGTGGGAGGAGGGTGCCAGAAGAAGCAATTTTGAGCTAAATAATGCACGCTGCAGCTGGAACGGAGGGTCCAAGGCACTGACGGAAGGCGCGGAGGTTACCCCATCCCCGCCTCTGTGACCACCCTATTGAACATCTCCCATAAAACACTTCCCAAAACTTTCCAAGAGCCTCTTAGAGCAACTTCTGAGAAATCCTGTGTTTATGGGACATAAAAACACTCTCCCGAGACGCGGTGCAGAGAATATTGCCGCAGCTTTTTTTGTCGCTGAAAGTGATCCCAGGTCGGGATTTCAAGAACAACTCTGTCTCTTGTGACTGGGGTGTGCAATGTTTTAAAAGTAATAAAAGAAAAACCAGGAAGAAAGCGATACGTGTGGGAGTTGTGAGACCTTTTTCAGCTCTTCAGGAGCGATGGGAAAGGCTCCCAATGGCTTCAGACAGAGAAGGACCAGACCCACACGTGGGTCTCCAGCCTGATGAGGCTGCCACATACGGATGGATCCCTCATCCATGGCCACACCAGAGCTGCTGTAGTTGGCAGCATGAACCAGAAAACACTCCTAAACCTGCCTCTCACTGCCAGATACCCGGCTTCTTTAATTTTTGCCCACGCTGCAGCAGGAAACCAGTGAGATACAAAAACCTCAGGAAGCCACTTTGATTTCCTAACACCCGGAGCGGCTGTTGGCACTCAGGTTCAAGGAGCTGCCTACGAAAGGGCTGAACATGGAACAGAGCTGGCACTAAGGGTACTAGATCTTCAGGGCACGTGGCGGGAGCTACCTTTTGTGTTGCTGTCCCACCATTTTCCTAAGAACATGCAAAGATTCACTCCTTTGCTTTGTTCAGGCCAAAAACAGCTGGTGTTCCCTAACAAACCGTCAATCCCACATCGTTTGATGCTTTTACCCAAACTCTTCGGGACTTGGATATATGGAAAAGGGCGAGTCAGCCACCAAGGTGATGGGCAGGCAGCATGGGAGATGGGAGCACGGGACCAGTCAGGTCTCCGAGGCTTCCTGATACACCCCCAAACACACGTTCGAACCCCTCTTCCCCCCCTGCCTCCCCAGTTACCCAGTTCGCACAGGCAGCCTGATCCAATTGTGCATTCTGCCTTCAACAGTGGCCAATTTCTGACAGTGGTTTAGGAAAATGTAGGAGACTTTATATTAGAATTTGTGCCCGGGAGGAAAATTGCCTTTTAAATTTCATTAGTGAGAATTTGGCTTGTGTCTTGAAGCACAAAGGCTTACGGAGCTACCGAACCCCTTGGACTGAAACCCTGAATCGGAAGCAGTCAAAGGAAATTTTCCTTCTGTCTTCTTTGGACCGGTATTTTCACCTTTCAGGGTTTGTTGTCCAGGTTTTGTGTGTGCTTATAACAACTCTAAAATCCCACAAAGCTTTCGAGCTGAACGGGAAATCAAGGCTGTGCGTTTCAGCTCCTGCAAGGTATGCTGGCCTGGAAAGGACACTTACTTTTGTGGTAAGAAAAGAGTAAATATTCAGCCAAAAGGCAGCACAGCTCATAAACCCTCAAATGCAGGCAGGCCTAGCACTTAGGAACTTGCTTCAAAAAAGACCAGCAACAATTATTAAACCCCAGCCCAGGCATTTTCTCCTCATTAAATGATGGCAGCAGAAGGGCTTCCAGGCCCACAGCTCTGCTCCTTTGCCTGCATTCATTTTCCTGGATTCTGGATAACCTCTTCTCTTTTTTTAACAAACCCTGTATTGTCCTGAAGGGATTTTCCTTCCTGTGCTGCTATTTCAGCCTCTAGCAGGGGTTTTCAGTTTCGGTAAGACTTTAGGATGGACAGCTGATAACCGTGATTTATCATAGGGAAACTGCCATCAGCTTCCCAATTCCAACTTTAGCTGCACGAGGAAATTCTGACTATATATTACCTCTCCTCGCATGGCGAAAAAACCCCACAGATACACTGGAAAAAAATTAAAAACAGGCAGTTCCTGAAGAGGGGATGGCAGGAGCTTTGTTCTTTTCCCAAGAGTACCGACAGGTAAAGCTGCCTACAAGGGCCAGGTCCTTCTCGCCTGCAGAGCCAGTGGCAGAAGAGCGTTTGCCCTGACTCCGGGTGATTTCTGGCCCCTGCCTCCCTGCGCTCCTGTCTGCATTCCCGGTTCCCATGGCCTCCGAGCGGTGACAGTGAGAAGAAGCAGAGCAGCCCACGGGCCGCGCGGATGAACTCCCAAGTATTTAGATTGCTGAACTGCGCCTCCATAAATCTCCCCGATCCTCTGCCGCAGTAAAGGGTCTGAGGTGTTAAATAAATAGATAGTAAATTTCAGAGGATTTGGTAAAAGAGGATTGTCGTTACTTTTCCATTCCAAGAAGACTAATCTTGGTTATAATTATCCCAGCTACATCCAGCCTTTTCAATAGCTCCTACACTGATAAATGAAGCGTTCGCTCTCACAAATGCCTCTCCTTCCCCCGATGTGTGCAATGTGTTCCAGATGGATGGAGAAACCGTTTTTTTTTTTTTCTCTTTTACACTTGCTGAGCTATTTCCAGGCACCCAGTGGGCCAGAGCAAGCAGGTGTAAATCAGCAAGAGCTCCGCCGATTTACTCCACTCCTTGCAGCGGGTGAGAATCCAGCCCCCTCTATTTCTACACTTAAAAACAACATTATTGCACGTAAGTGATCTTCCCTGAGAGCAGTAAGAAAAAACCCCACCAGACAAACACAAAAGACGATAATTGCACAAATCACTTTGGGTGGGCAGCGCAGCCTGCCAGCTCCTGGGAAAAGCCACTTTAATTAGGCTGATTTAAATGCAGACAGGTTGTTTTGGAGCATTTTCTTTCCACTGAGGTCTTTGTACCCACTTTGTACAAACAGGAGTTGGCCTCAGAGTCCTCCTCAGCCAAAATCTGTCCTTTTGCTCCACGAACGGGAGCCAGGAGAGAGGGAAGAGCAAGGAGAGGGAAGAGCAACGGTGTGAGCCCAACCCAAAGGAGCCCGGCCCCTCCAATGCCTCATGGAGGGAGACAGGGATGCTTTTGAGATGAAGAAGGTCAGTGCCGCCCTGTGGAGGAGCGTATTCTCCCTCTGCCCAGCCGTCCTGTTCCTCTCTGATGCCCAGCCTTCCCTCTGGGCACTGTGATTTCTCCAGTGCCTGCCCAGGGCCACTGGGAGCCCATTTGCAGCCGGGCTGAGCCCCCATGTCAGCATTTCCAACACAGGTTTACACGTACTGCTGAAGTACTTTCAAACTAAGCATGTGAGCCATCGACCCTGTGTCCAGCATTAGTCTTAAGCTCTGTCCTTCTTCATGCACGGTTGAGGCGGGATCTGCTCCGGAATTAAACGCATTAATGCTTGTATTTAACTGCCAGAAAGACAGGGTAGAAAAACCCACGTGGAAATCGGTGACTGGTGAGGGGAAAAAGTTGCTCTGTAAGTCCCACGCCTGCCCTGTGCAATGGGGAGACGAGGATTCGGTGTGGGGAAGGGGATGTGAGCATCTCAGTAAGGACTGCTCCTCAGAGCGAATGCACAATATGGTTGAATTCATGCTGTGATGGTCTTTTAACACGTAGTATTTTTATCTGGATGTTATCTGACAACTTGTGCTACGTGCAGCAGTTGCTGGTCATCACCGTGTGTCCACCAGCACCTCTGGCCACCCAAGCCTGCTCCCTCTTCCCAACTACATCCTCCGCACCCATCTCCAACTCTGCCTGTGAAACCACAGGGTGACTATCTAGGGATGTGTTGTCAAAGAGACGCAGCTTTAAAAGGCTTGTGCACGTAAAAATACAGCTTTGTACAAAACTACTGTATCATGAAGCTCAGGGATTGTTGAGAGCTGGGTGGTCAGTCATGCCAAAATCTGCAGGAAGGGACTTTTCAAAGCAAAAGCCCACTCGTTTTATTAAAAGCCACCTCCCCACCTCTCTACATAGTTTAAAGACGACAAGGAAGCCGAGTGTTTGCTAGACCACCTCAACCAGCAAGAAAAAAATAAAGAGCTCCGTCTGCAAGAACAAAAGCCAGCTCTTCTAGCGTGTGCCCCCGCTTTCATTTGTGTCGGCTCCATTGACACCCCGTGAAACGAGGGGTCTGCAATGGAGCTGCTGACCTACAGCGGGACCGGTGTTCACCACCGGCGTAGGGGAGATTTACTCCAGCTGTTCAGGTGCCTGCCTTCCACACAGTTACTACACAGTTAGGCTGCACTTCATAAAAACTATCAGGGAATAAAAAAGGTAAACCATTTCACAGTCTAGTTGCAAATAGAGATTGGTCTCTCGGTCAGAGAGGCTTCAAGCTTTCGCATAAAAAATAGGAAAAACATGGAAAAACTGTCCGAGCCCTTCTCCGGGGTGTCTACTTAACCCTAGTGTGGGAAGTCAGTTCCTGAGCCTACCTGGGCTGTCACCTGCCTTCCATGGGCTCAGTCGATGCCAGTGAAACACCTTTGCAACCGCAGCCTGGTCATTTCCCAGCAGACAACCAGAAATATCATAGAATTATAGAATGGTTTGGGTTGGAAGGCACCTTAAAGACCATCTAGTTCCAACCTTCTAGTGGACACCTCCCACCAGACCAGGTTGCTCAAAGCCCCATCCAGCCTGGCCTTGAACCCCTCCAGGGATGGGGCAGCCACAGCTTCTCTGGGCAGAGAAGTCTCACCACGCTGCAGCCGCAGGTCCCTTCTTCCCCGTCGCCCTCTCCATTCCCTGGGACGCTGCCAGTTCCCAGTTTGTACTGGAGGGGATGAGTTCCTCCCCGTAGGAATTTCCAGAGGGCTACGCGGGACGGGACGCAGCCAGCAGTGCTCGGCGGTGCCAGATCGAATCCAGCCCCTGGTTTTGGATCTACAGTTCCAGTTTGCGGAAGGGTGGGAAGGAGCTTGGAGTGGTTTTCACCTTGGCGTGAGCTGCTGGAGCTCCGTGCCCAGCAAAGCAGCCGCCGACGGCTCTGGAGCTGCAGAGCCCCTTCACCTGCCACAAAGCCCGGCTTTGTTCGAACCCCGGCAGGCGTTTTGCGGCTGAATTAACGCGAACCGTTCATCTCAGCTGTCGACTGCAAGGATGCTGAAACCAGCCCTAAAAATAGGAGGATGTCTGACCCCAAACTGCAGGATTTTCACCCTCTCACCCAGCCTGGCGCCCGCCCAGGGTGACATCATCTGGAGGGGAAGTTGGAAAAGCCGCCAGATTTCGTTGCTTCCCGCACAGGAGCGGCTGAACGCCTGTGTCAACGGGTAATCGGGCAGCATCTTCCCTGTGGCCGTGAATCAGGGGAAGGAGGGAATGGGAAAGAGAAGACCTGAAGAAGGAGGAGCAGGACTGGAGCTGCATGTCGGGAAAGAGTTTTGGGAGTGTTGCGTGTATATAACTTAAGGGGAGATGATAGGAGCAAAAAAAGTCCCATTCAGGCAGAGCCTGTCCCATAAATATCACGGTTTTGCTTCCTTTTAGGTGTGCTAAAAGGTATTGAGCAACAGCCAAGGTTCTGACCATCAGCCCACCCAGTGATATCTGGTGATACAAGTGATGGTTGTGGTGTGAGTTTGCGTGATTTAGACTTACAAGTGCATAAGATGCTCCTGGTGGCCACGGACGCGGCCGAGATGGGCAGGTACTGAATGACCTCCCTTGGTTTCAGCTCCCTGGTACTTGACAGCAGCTTTGCCCGGGCTAACCTGCAGGGATGGGATTCCAATCTGTGCTCAAGTAGCACGGGTGACCTTGCTACTGTTGTTCTAAACCCAAATTGCCTGAACCAAGTTCCTCATATTTCTGTGCTAAGCTTCTTTGTCTTCTTTAACTGTGATACCGTGTAAAAGATGCAGTAGGAAGTTTTCCTCTGGAATTTGATGTCTTTTTCCCTCTGGATGCTGCCAGGCGACTCTTGTGCTCATCCTCTAACGAGGACACCTTTACCTCGGTGTTGATGAGCACACGGTGGAGCTCGTAGCTCTTTTCAGATGGTGAGAGCTAAGGGTGATATTTAGACAGGGTGCCTCCATTATCTATTTTCCTTCTGCCTTTTAAATTCTCATTACATATTTATAATGCTGTTATAGCAAAGTTGCCTAAAGCACAACCGTGGGCAGTGTTTGGTCTCTGAGTCCCAAATGAAGCTGAAAAAACTGCTGTTGCTGTGTAAACACTATGTCAAGAGCTGATTTCATGCGTGCCGCTGAGCATTTTCAACCCAACAATAACGAAAAGAAGGGAAGAATTTTACCATATCAACGTCTAATCTAATAGGAAGCCAACGGATTTGGGTAGAGACTGAGAAAAGCGTTCAGACACACCAGCCCTTCTTGGGCTTTTCATGCTCTTAGATCATCACAGCAGCAAAACTCTTCCTACAGACAAGCCGCTTTACAGACGTCTGCCCCAGCACCAGGCACAGAAGAGATGCTCTTCACTGCCTCAGCCTTTGGGTAGGATTTGCCTGACTAAGCACGAGGATATTCAAACTGAAAGAGGGGAGATCTAGATTAGATATAAAGAGGAAATTTTTCCCTCTGAGGGTGGTGAGAGCCTGGCCCTGGTTGCCCAGAGAAGCTGTGGCTGCCCCATCCCTGGAGGGGTTCAGGGCCAGCTTGGACGGGGCTTTGAGCAACTTGGTCTGGTTTGCTGCTGCCAGAATTGGGGCAGGACGACCCACAGCCCATCTTTCTCCAGGAAAACAGCCACCGTCTGCAGCACCACACACGGCCAAGCTTCCCACCCAGGGACAGACTCCACAACTTTGCCCACGTGTAGACTGGCAGCGGTTGCAAGGGGCTGGGAGCGAGTGGAAGCTGGAGGGGCAAAGCTGACCCCCTCTCATCCCCGTGCACCTCAGAGGGCACGCAGAGCACGACCGGGAACGGAAAAGCAACCCGAGATGTGAAACAAAAGCACCCGCCGGCATAAGCAAGATACAAGAAGCATGGCCAAGATCACCCTCCAAAAAGACTGGAGTCAGTTCCCGACGATGCCACAGAAATTATACTCCCAGAGGGAATGGTCCTACAGATGAGGAGCACAGATTTAGACCCAGCTGATCATGAGGGCCCATTTTAGACTCAAAAGTGGAGTTAAGAAGAAAAGACAAAAGCTTTTGAGTTGAGCTACAGGTCAATGGGAAGAGCGATGGTGGATGCAGCAGCCACAGCTGGGGCTCCCCGGTCCTGCTCCCCACCACCCCGAGGTCCACCACTGGTTTTACAGCTTGAGTTTGAAGACTTGACACAGACCTCCTGGAAACAGCACCAACTCCTCGTGCTGAATGGGCTCATCTTTTGGCAACCTGTGAGGGTGCAGGGCTGAGGTGCAACTGTAGACGTTGTTGACAATGACTGAAAACCACAAACAAGTAAGAATCATCATCGTTTCAGGGCAAAGTGTGAAGATGACTCACGTCCCAGCTGCAAGCTGTCTTCATCCCCAGCAAAGAGCACTGCCCGGCGCTGGTGGGGGAGCACAGCTCCTCACCCCAGCCCTCTTCTCACGCTACACCCTTACTCCTGCCGCAGTCACATATGGACCCACCAGAGTTTCCCAGCTCTTGTAGAAGACCTAAAGTTGGCACTGCCGGGTGCTTTGTTTTTAAGTCTGGGCAAGTCACATTGTGCCTCCTGAAGGGGACGAAAATCAGCCACCAGCCCAAGCCCAGCAAAAGCAGCCAGAGGAGCAGCAGTCACAGAACTGCAGAATTATAGGGGTTGGAAGGGACCTCTGGAGACCATCTCGTCCAACCCCCTACCAGAGCAGATCCACCCAGAGCAGGCTAGACAGGAACGCATCCAGGTGGGGTTTGAATGTCTCCAGAGAAGAAGCCTCCACACACTCTCTGGGCAGCCTGTTCCAGGGCTCTGCCACCCTCACGGGAAAGAAGTTTTTCCTCATGTTGAGATGGACTTTCCCATGTCCCCGTTTGTGCCCATTGCTCCTTGTCCTGTCACTGGGCACCACTGAGAAGAGCCTGACCCCATCCTCTTGACACCCACCCTTTAGATATTGATCAGCATTGATGAGATCCCCTGTCGGTCTTCTCCAGGTTGAAAACACCCAGGTCTCTCAGCCTTTTCTCATTAGAGGAAAAGTCCCCACGTCTCACGGTGGCTCCCTTGGCTGGAGCAGGCTGGCAGCCCCACTCCAAGGCACCTCAACAACCACCCACCTCTGTCACCTCTGCAGCTGCTGCAGAAGCCACACGCCTGCAGCAGGGCCACCAGCATGGCTCTGGGACCGGTGGCGATGGCTGGTGGTCCTCTGAGAACATCCCACCCTCTGAGCACCCGGCTCCCCGACAACTGCATGGCCACATCCCCAAGCGTTTGGCCATATGAACGCAGGGCCACTCAAGAGCAGAAAACACACTGGGGACTAGCCATCCACTCTGGGTTTAAAGGAAAAAAACCTGAATATCACAAGATAAGCCTATTGCTGACCCTCCAGCACCCATGGGCCACGCAGGACAGCATCAAAGCATGACTATTTGGCTGTTTTCTGCTTGCAGGGGGCTGGCACAAGGTACTTCTCCTGCACCACTGCTTCTGAGCATGTTTACAGCATGAACAGCAGCCCAAGCCAGGAGATTAAATTTCAGATACTGAACCACTTGCTCGGAGGGAGTTACATCAGCGGCTGCCTTGGCCCGTCTCTCGCTTGTTTGCTTCTCTCTCCCTTTGGAAACGCCGCTCTGCTTTGGTTTCATCCGTCAGAGCCGTCCCCCATCCTGCCAGGCTCCCCGTGCTGCTGGCTGAGGGGATGCCACACACCAGGCGAGCCGGGATGACATTTAACTACAGGGGAAAAAAAAAAATACAGGCAGAGAAGAGGAACCTGCGTTTTTAAAAAAGGAAACTTCTAGTGAAACCACAATTGTGCAGCTGTCCCAGCCCTGCCATTTCTGCAGCACATTAGCATTTTTACAGAAATAAAGTAGTTAGTGATTGGAATGGTATTCATCAGCGCTGTCAAGCCTTGAACAAGCTGATGCAGCTCAGAGTTCTGCAAGGGACAAGCGTTGAGAAACACGTCTGCGCTCGGCTGGCTCCCAGGACTCCTTGGCTCTGGAATTCTACTGCTGTGGCTGCCCCATCCCTGGAGGGGTTCAAGGCCAGGTTGGACAGGGCTTTGAGCAACCTGGTCTGGTGGGGGTGTCCCTGTCCAG
>JAOXJK010000002.1:36060220-36086351 GCA_025774025.1 Xenus cinereus | reverse complement strand
ATCCTGCAAAACACCGTATTTTCTCTTAAAAGCTGTTAAAGAGCATAAATCTGTTATCCAGATACGGATCTCTTAATAACGCCGTGCCTTTGGCTTGGCATCGCTCCCAGAACGTTTTGCCTTTATCTATCCCTGTTTTCAGGTTACGACACATCAAAGAGCAATCGGCCACGCCGAAACCTCGGGGGGTGTGGGGGGGAGGGCTTTGCAAGGGACGGGGCGAAGTGGCCGTGGGGACCCCATTGCCTTGATGCTCCCCGGGAGCGTTGCCTATCTGTATCTTCTAAATTTATCCCAGCGAAGGTCAGCCCTTGGCTGAAGATGCGTTGTAGGGGCTTAAGAGGAGCCTCCAGCCCAGGCTCTTCAGTGGGCAGATGTTTTCTCTCCTACTGTGCTCACCTGAAGCAACTCTCCATCCTCCTAATCGCTGACCTGGATCAAATCTGGATCCGACACTTAAATTGGCACAAAATTTTCCTGGGGACAGGATGCTGAGGGCAGAACATTTCAGGGTGCTGAGGAAGGCAGCTGCCACCAGGCTGCAGGTCCCAGTAGGACCTGCCACCAGCAGCCGGCACCACGGTGGGGGACGCAGACACGGGGCTGGTGGATGTTTGGTGGGTTATTTCCTTCCCCGGGACTTACATTACGCTCCGGTCAATTGGAAAACATCCATTTGACCTGTGACATTTTTGTTTTAGTTACTCCCCGAGCTTTGACAGCAGCGGCTTAAACACAGAGCATATGAGCTTCGGCACCGGGAAAGCACCTCACCCCCACAAATTCAGAGTGAAAATATCACACCCCAGCCCTGATGGTGAACATATTTCTTCTTTCTCGTTCTTCATCTTCCTCTCTTTCACTTTCTGAGCCTGTTCCACCATCCGTGCACTCTCCCTCCCCACTGGAAACGTGAGCTTAGCTCCCCACCGCCCACCACAATATTGAAAGAGAGAAGGATATGGGGTGGATTATTTTTTTTTTTTTTAATTCCCTGCACAATGCTGTTATAGAGTATTTGAAATGGAGATTGTCAAGGCAGGAAACAACCCAGTCAAAGTCCTCAGGCCGGGGTCCCGAAAATGTCACTGTACAGAGCTCACAAGGGATGGAGAATAGCCCTCTGTTCCTGCAGGGAGAGAGGATGCTCTGGGAGAGCAGCCAGCTACACACCATCTGCCCTCACGCCACCCTCATCTTAGGAGCTGGGCCTCAACCTCTGCCGAAATCAGTGGGAAGATGGGTTTTATTAATTGGTTTATTGGGGGAAAAAAAAAAATCTGACAGACAGGGTTAAAAATTATATCCCTATGTTGAGTGATACTTCTATCAGCATAGAGAATTTAATAGGGAATATCATCCCCCTCAGGAAGCCAACCCGGCAGGAAATCCTTCATAGAATCATAGAATCATGGAATGGTTTGCGTTGGAAGGAACCTTAAAGATCATCCAGTTCCAACCCCCCTGCGATGGGCAGGGACACCTCCCACCAGACCAGGTTGCTCCAAGCCCCATCCAACCTGGCCTTGAACCCCTCCAGGGATGGGGCAGCCACAGCTTCTCCGCGCAATCTGTTCCAGTGGTCCTTCACGTCTGCATCAAGGGAGCTCAGGGATGCTGCAGTATCAGCCATGGCCATAAGATAAATCCCCAATGAAATAAAAAACCTCACATGGGCACTGAGAGGGGATGAACCCCATACTGCCAGCCTCCGAAACCATTCCTGAGCCCACAGACAAAGAAAAGCAGTGGGTGCCACTGCCGTGAATACTCCTGGCTACCACCAATGGAAAGTTCTTCACTTGCAAATCAAGACCTGTAAATAACAGCAAGCAGAAAGGGGTAGGTAGTTCTCCTGCCCTGCCAAGAACCACCTGCAATTTGACGCACTGACGCACCTGAAAGTCATTTCCAATTTTACAGGGAGAGAGTTGGAAAAGCCTCAAAGTAATTTTTCTCTGCTTTAACTTGCACGCTGCAACGAGGAACAAGGATATTACACAGCGTTGCAGAATCAATAGTTATTGTGGAAATTATTGGTTTGATGTCAAGACCAATTAGCTGCAAGTGGAATTAGCACATACGCTGTACGGGAAGACAAGTACATGTTCTTCCCTGGATGGGAAATATGTTGGCTACGCAAAGGCTCCACGCAGGTGTGCACAGAAACTTCGTAATTAGCATCACATTTCCCAACGCTGAGAAACCTCACACCACGTTCTTCTCTCGGCGCACAAGAGTCTGCAGCAATAACCTGCCCTGTCCTGTAGAAAGGACAATTGTCCCTGCTTTGTCACCCCACGTTGGAGAACCGTGTAGGCTGAGATCAACTCAAAACACCATCTTATCCCTACATCTTTCCATTACTGCCCGGACTTGAGCCAACAGAAATTTTATTCCACGTTGCAGCTCGGATTTATTGCCTTTCAGGGACTAATCTACACCATGCCTGGTTTGGCTACTGAGAAAGAGCTCAACGCTTGAGATTCAGTCCTGCTTGAGGATTAAGGGCTTTAGAGGAGAAAATAAGCATAGATGCAGGCGTGAGGAACATGCAAAGCTTGTCAGGCTGAAGGAAATCAGCTGCACAAATTTTACTAAACTTTAAAGACCCAAAAGAAGCGAGACAAAGGAGCTAATTTTTAGGACCTCCATACAAGGTGGTGTAAAATTGGATGCTTTTGCAGCAGCTTAATCCACACTTAATCTCATCCCGGGAGCAGCCAACACCGAAGAAGACCTTGCAGAGCCCAGGGAGGGAGGCAGCTCCACGGCTCTCCCCCTCTGCGTCCCCTCTGGACCTCCTCCACTTGCCTGCAAAGCCAACCACCTGCACCCACAAAACCAGCTCCTCAGTTCAGCCGGGGGTGGGTAGAACCGGCACCCATCCCCGCCGTCACTGAGCAAACACGGCGGAGGAAGGCTCCTGCGAGGCTGCAGGCTGAAGTCAGCTTCCTGCACCCCTACCTCCTGCTGAAACCTCCACATCAGCAGATCAACCCACTCCCCCCATAAAAAGGCTCTTGGGGCCAAAGGGGATTTTCTCTTCCAGCTTATTAAAGCAAGTAAAATGCACCGAGTGGCTTTGCAGGCTAAGATCTGCACGTGGTCGCTGCAGTCCCTTTGAAATCCACTAAACCTTGCCCCCTGTGTCAACTTTTGCGCACAACCCTTGGTGGGCAGCAGACCTCAAAGATGTTCATGCAAACTTCACAACCCCTGAAATAAGGAGAGCTGCCCCGAGCACACCCGTGCAGCGGAGGTGACAACGTCTGCCAGTCGGGGACAGCATTTAGGTGAGGATGGAGGGGTGCAACAGGATCCGTAGGACCTTCAGAATGCCTTCACTGGGATAACTTGTGCAAAAAATGTCATTTCCACGTATCCAGCAGTATGCTGTGAAACGCACCTGCAACAATTCCTTGTGATAGTTCCTCTGTTATTCTTTGTTTTATTCTCAAATCAGCTCTGCATTCGTTTTGCTGAAGTGAGACCTCATTGTGGTGATGGAAATGGAAAAAAAACCCTATTCACAGTTGTAGAAACACAGAGAGAACTCAACTGGGGTGGTCACCTGAGCTTCCAGACTCTCTTAACTGAAATCTGTGGAAATCCCACTGCATCCACACTCAGTGCCCACAACAAAACCCTGACGCCTTTTTGCTTTTACACTTTGCAAAAAATCGCCTCAGCTTTCAGGGGAGGTCCCGAAGCTGTGCCTGATGCTGAAGTCAATGTACTGGTGCCATCCAGAGGTACTTGGGTGTAGCACACAGCCCGGTGTCAGAAACAACCATCATGCAAGAGAGAGAACCTATGCACAAGCTTATATATCAGACTTTAAACTAAAGCCGCCGGGAAACAATTACATTTTCTGTTATTTTCAATTTCCCTTGTCCATCAGCTTTCATTCGCTCGTATTTTTCCATCTCTTCCAATACTCACTGTGTCTTTTGATTTTCCATGAATACTAAACCAGTCATTCTCAAAAATACTCACATTTCTGGCCTCTCTTGGCAACCAAGAGCTATTTCATTTTGCTCACAATTGCTAACAGCAGGACTGGCACCACACGCTCAATTCAGAGAGACGCTGATCTGCATTTCACTGCCACACAATAGTCTATGATTTCAGGTAACAGCCACCACACACTGAAACGGGAAACCTAACACTAAAACAATCTTTCTTTCCCCATCTAGAACAGCTGATGGCTCCCTTTTAGCTGTAAAACGACAACTCAAACTTGACACAAGAAGATGGTTTTCCAGCATGTGATTATACATATTTATGTGTGTGTGTATAACCAGTTTATGTCAGCTGCCTGAACAGTTTGGATCCAGCATCACCTGTGGCATATTCTGATGGGCAAAGTATGTCACAGGAGATACGTGTTCAGCAGCAAAGGTCTAATTCTCCTCTGTGTGCAGAGACACCGCCTTCACTGACACCCACACCTCTCTGGCATTAAGATGTGGATTCACAAAGTTCAGATCCTCTTAATACCAGAGTAAAATAAACCGCTGAATTCTTATTTTCTCCTTTAGAAAATTAATGGGATTACATAGATTCCAGACAAATAATCCCAACAGCACCAACAAATGATATACTTACTTTAATCCCTGGGATTTTTTGAGCTTTATTCAGATAGATAACAGATTTTGAGAGGTACTATGTTAAAAATGCAAAAATAGCTAACTGCAATACACTTGTACCTGTCTTTTTTTTTTTTCTCAGAAATCATCACTTACTGTCCATTAGAATTAAGGCACTGGTTATTATTTTATCACCCCACACAAACTAACAGGAGCACTGAGAAACAGACTGGAAAACTAACAAAATATCTTTTCAGATATCCCATGGCAAGTACCATTCTCACTTGCAGCATCCCTCCCCAAAAGAGCATCCTTCTTTTCGTGTCTCAGTATTTGAAAAATCAAGAAAAACTGTAAAAATATAAACTATGTCAAACGACAGATGGTGTTGCTGAACCATCTACTACAAAGAGGCACAGTTATGGTGAAGAGGAGACAGTTAAGAGGAGATTTTGAATGCTATGGAATCCAAACATTAAATGTAAGGACCAATGTCTGCACTGCACTTGGAGAGTCACCTCGAGCTGACTTCAAACCTGACCTGGTCTGAGCATCTACTGGTGGCTTCATTTTCCACCTGGCAACCCTGGACCATGCCCTGTTTATAACTGCACTTGGGTCTCCTGTCGGCAGCTGCAGGGAGGCAGCTCTTGGGTCAAGATCATGGAGAAACCTGCATGGAGAAGGCTTTGAAGGGTCATTTAAAACCCTGAGGAAGCCTGTGCTCTGCTAAGACAGGGAGTGGAGAAACAGCTCAAGCGTTGCAATCATCTCAGCGCCGGATCCATGTCTGGAGGAAACAGCAGACATATGGAGTCCTTCCTAAAGCTGTGAGACATGACCCGGGGAGATCACTGAGTCGACAGTCTAATTTTAGAATCTCAACCCTGCTAGAAGCTTCAGACACGTCTTGTATTGAGCGCACAACACTTTCATGCAGCAGCAAAAAAAAAAATTAAATAAGCAAAACCCAAGAAATACACCAATTCTGTGCACCGAGATGAAAAAATTACAGCAGTAATTTAACAGAAAATATTTCTTTAAAAGATGAGAGACAACTCCCCTTCCTGCCGCTTTCATACAGACAGTGTTTTCCTAAAATGCATTTTACAAATGAAAATGTCATCATCCACCCAAGCCCAACCGCTGCACAAGGAGGTGTTTGCTGGGACAACAAGTGGAATTGCACCTTGATGGCAAATTTGTGCCACCAAAGGGAAAAGATCTGGAAAAGGCATGGAAAAAAATCAGCTCTTGCGCTTTCGCTTTGAATGTGCGCCAGGTTCCAAACCACAACTCCTTTTCTTTTAGGAATTAGTTCGTTGTAAGGAAATTAGAGCACGGCATCGTTTGGCAGAGAGGTAAACACGAAGATGACTACTTACACTTATTTCCCCTCTTTCCACGCTTGCCCCCAGGGAGTGCACTGACCTGTACTTCCCCGTCCGCACCTGCAGAGCTCTCATCCCGCACCGCTGGGCGCCGCCGACATCGTTCACAATATCGTCTCCGATCATGATGGCCTGTCAAAGAGATGAAATACAGAAAAACTGGAGGCGAGGGCAGTTTATTTCTGCCATACGTCACGCGCCCCTGACATAACAAACAGCTTGATTTGATGTTTAATACTGCCATCAGACAAATTAAACAAGATAATATTGTCATCGTATTGATTAAAAGTCATCCCACCCTGAATATAATTCACGCCGTGGCTCCTCAAGCAATGTACTGGTGCAGCACACACCGCACAATTTGTAATCAATCACAAAATCTGAAGTGATTTGGCACAGCTCAAAGAAAACGTGGAATTCTGTGAAGCTAGTCCTATTCTTTTCCTAGTGACGCATTTATGTTATGCTCCATGCAGTTTAAATTAAGCTTAACTTTTTAAACACTTCCTTAAAATTGGTATTCTAAAAGCCAGTCAAAAGCTTACACTTGGGAACACTGAGATGTGTAACTTCACAGAGCTTGATCCCAACCTGTGCTCAGGTTGATATAGAAATTTGGAAAATCAATGTAAAATCTAATTAATTTATTTTTGCATTATGTGATATATGATATGATATGTAGCATGGTTTGCGTACAGTCAGCTTAAGTCTATGCAAATATTAATAAATTCAATTGATTACTCAAAAAATGTAACTGAGAAAAGACCTCCTGGCAGCGCTAAGATTTGTCTGAGATCTGATGAAAATATGGAGCATGAACATTCACTTCAGAGTTCTTGTTTTAGTTAAAGACCTTTGTTAAATCGAAGTGCATCACCCAAGAGGTTGGGGGTTTCTGAATAACAACTGCAGCTTCAAAATTTCAAGCGCTTATTATAATCCTGCATTAAAATTTATTACATTTCTTTTATTCTTCAAATGTAAAAAGGGGGGTGTGCGTCATTTTATAGTTTAAACAAACCCCAGCATACATACAAAATGGTAATTTTCAATTAATAAGCAAAAAATCAAGTTTCAACCTTCCAAAAGCATTCTGGATTATTTTGAAGAGAATGGAGGCAGCACCTAAAACTGGGAAATGCATCAGCTCTGAAAATAAGAAATATCCAGTTTATCTATCCAGTTTTAAAGTGTGCTTTTGCACCTTCTGTATCAAAGCTGAACTTTATATGAAATACATTAATTAGTTCCATTGTTAGCCACTCGATCTTCATCTCATTGACTTACCCTCCTGCTTCACAAACCTAACTGCCAGGCTCACGCAGCAATCACACCTTGTGAGACTAGAAATTCCTGCCTGAATTCTAGTCCTTGCTTCCAAGTAGTTTTGATTATTTCCATACCTGGACACAGATACATGGAATCACGACGCAAAGTGTTTCTTTTTTTACTAAATTAATTGCTATTATATTATTACTAAGGTAAATGCCCTTATATTTTGTGTGGTTTGAGCTTTTTCTAGGGTCGGATGTGATGGGTCCATGTCCCATGTACGGGGCTGGAGAGGCTACAAGGCACAGTGCCAAAGGGGACCAGGGTGGCCCTAGCTGGTGGCTGGGTTACTGAGTCTTTTCATACAGCTGGCTGCAGTTTTAAGGACAAACACACATAGAAAGTCCGTGTTGCGGGTGCCATTCCAATTACCAGTTCTGCCTGACACAAAACCCTCTTCTTCCTTTGTCTTCCCGTGGAAGCACCTCTTTTTTATACAGCACACGACCGTACAAGAGCCAGTTCATCCTCTGTGTCACCCACACTGCAGTTCCCACTCCGTAAGCAGTCTGCTGGGCAGGACTAAATCATACGTATCGAAGAGTTCTACAATTCCTAAAGCTCCAGAGCTATTTTTATTAATCATCTAATTTCAATAAAATCCTCTCCCACTTACTACACAGCATGTAAAGGAAATCTCAGGATATACCTAAAGCCCCAGCCGAAGAGAAGATTTTTCTGAGAGCATTCACGAACCAAACTGAGCTATGAAGACGTGTATCTGGAACAGCTTCAGCTGACAAAAACTAAATCCTCTTTGAAGTAATGCATCAGGTGGGCGTGCAAGATTATAAACAGTAGGTACCAGCCCAGTTTATCTTCCTTGTTGTCTTAAAATACTTTTCACAGGAGGGATAATCATCATCCCTCAGGTGATGGGGCATAATAGGATGCCCCCTCAAGTCATAGAATCATGGAATGGCTTGGGTTGGAAGGGACTTTAAAGATCATCCAGTTCAAACCCCCTGCCCTGGGCAAGGACACCTCCCACCAGACCAGGTTGCTCAAAGCCCCCTCCAGCCTGGCCTTGAACCCCTCCAGGGATGGGGCTCTTTGACTGGTTCTACATTGACATTATTTTATTTTGGAATAGTTTATAAAAGCTCACCCTTGCGTCACTCTGCCTAGGAGAGTCACCGCTGCGGCCAGGCTTTGAGAGCCCCTTTAGGGAGCAGAGAGCCATAAGGACTTGTGGCTTATGGCCACAGGGCTAGGGCAACCGTGCCCACGGGGAACAAGCAGCAGCAGGCATTGGGATGGGTGGCATCTCCAGCAACCTGCTCACAAACTGCTTCAAAGCCACCAGGCGATGGAGGGCTCAGTCTTTTCCTTCCTTTCATTAATTGGACCATTTTCCTCATGGAGATGTGTGTGTTCCTTAATAAGAAGCCTTTCCCCGTAGATATACCACTTCTCCAAACAAGCAATGGAATAGGGAGGAAATGATGGGTTAATTTCAAACAATTAGCAAATAAAGCATGCACACACAGATGAGGAAAACAGAGTAATCCCACTGTTAGATCCAGAGCTGCAAAGAACCCGGCGACACCGCTCCCAGCCAACCACCACTACCAATTTCCCCCCAAGCTGCTTTGAGATATTAAATTATTCTCAACGTTAATAGCTTCAAATCCCTTCTTCTTAGAAAATTCCTCCCAAGGCTTCCCCGAGGAGGGACAGGGAAGGGGGGAGACCCCAGAGAGTCTGCAGGGGGGACCCCAGGAGCCTCCTGCCCTCCACCACCCGCACACCCTTTGTGAGCCTGAACCCGGACATTCAGGATGGGATTTCAGAGGCAAAGACAACCTCAGTCCCAGCTTCTCAAAAAAACCTTAAAAATGAATTTCCTCTGAAAAAGGGGAAAGGGCAGAGCGGGGCAGCCCCACCAAGGCCTCGCTCGTTTGCTGGGGCTGTATTTTACCCCGTCCAGGCAAGTTTTCCTGCAAGACGTCCGGCAGCTCTGCAAGTGCGGCTGCGGATGAGCGGCGATGCCTGTCCAGGCCAGCTTGTGGCATACGCATACAAAAATGTACTCCGGCCCCCGGGGATTTCACAGATTTACTATCGGTGAAGGGCAATAATCACTAAAGGAGGAGCAATTATTCCCAAATCATTTAGGATTTAAAAAATCATTGGCAAGAAGATAGAGGTCAAAAGGTGCGCTGTCAAGGGAAATAAAAAAAACTCTACCTGTCAAACCTGGGTTTAACTTCCTCTCTGACTGCAATATGGTAAGAAGAGAGAGAAAGATATAAAACTGAAAGGTCACATATCCACTGAAAGCAAGAATTAAAAGATCCCCGCTCATGTTCACGTTTTACAGGGGGATCACACCATTAATCTGTTCAATTATTCTGCGGAAGTTGCTTTTTTTCAGATGGGTTAAAAATTTACCAAAAAGAAGGGTAAAATGCAGCGAGATGGTCTCTCTGGTTTTACAACAAACCATCAAAGAATTAAAATGGGCATATTCAAATTTCCTAATCCGTACAGCTGGTGAGAGATGGTGCATGTGGTTGTACACATGCAGTACATAAAGCACATGTGTGCCAAAGCTGAGTGAGGCCACCACTCTTGAAGAGTTCCCATCAAACCCAACCCAGATCAGAATGGAGAACAGAGGAGATGAACAGCACCTCCAAGAATTTGGAGGTGGGAAGGGAGAATGTAATCCCCTCTGGACAAACGCCTGTGGCACCAGAATCACCATCATGGTCATCAGCAATCCTTCTGGTGGCGTATGGGCGATGGACCCAGAGTTGAACAAAGTGGGAGGTGAATGAGAACCTTAGGTACTTTTTCTCTGCAAACAGAGTTTTAATATTCACTAAAATCACAGAAATATTGTGATCAGAAAAGAATTATGGAGTAAGAAAATCACAGAATCATAGAATGGTTAGAGATGGAAGACACCTTAAAGATCATTGAGTTCCAACCCCCTGCAATGGCCTCGAACCCCTCCAGGGACAGGGCAGCCACAGCTTCTCTGGGCAACCTGGGCCAGGGTCTCACCACCCTCACGGCAAAGAACTTCCTCTTAAGATCTCATCTCAATCTCCCCTCTTTCAGTTTAAAACCATTCCCCCTCGTCCTACGGCTCCCCTCCCTGATCAAGAGTCCCTCCCCGTTTCTCCTGGAGCCCCTTTGGGGACTGGAAAGCAGAGGCAGAATGATAAGATGACAAAATGAATGAGGCAGACAGACACCCATTTCTGTGGTACCCAGCCGTGCTCCTGTTGCAATGGGACAGTGCAGCGTTTACTGGGACAAGCTCATACGGTACCTTGGAGGCTGAACTCTATGGAGGATGCAAATAAAGAGATGCACAGATGGAACTGTGCAAACTTCAACAGAACATTTAACCCAGTGAACACTTTTAGAGTCAAACATATTTATGCCTAAACAGATTTTTGCTTAATAACCTTAATCAAGCTAAATGTGCTGGGGACATAAGGAAATAAAGCTTATACACAAAATCTTGAATAATGTATTAAACCCCCTTACAAAATAAATATGATATATTTATTTTTCTCCCTGTTCTCCTTGGCCCAACCAGTAATCTCCAATGCTTCAGTATCCCATATTACTCTTAATTATGTTTCTATCTTGGAACTACTACCTGTGCAAACGTCAAACTCCTGTGGCCTTGGACCTGGGAGAAGCTGTACAACAAGGTAGGTGAAACAAAGAAATCCATCCAACCTCCAGGCTCTTCCTAAGACTTCCCAAGGCTGCAGGGCCAGCCGGGGCTCAATGAGCTTTCGGCAGGACTCAAAGCTCAAAACTTCCCTCAGCTGCTTCATTTGCCTTTCGGAGATGGAAGATCTTCCCCCCTTGTGGCCGGTGAGAGGGAAAGGGATGCCGGCCCGGCGGCAGGTCCTCTGTGCCACTCTCAGGGTGACCTCTCCAGTGGTCCCTCACGCACCACTAACGTCCCCCTGAGACTTGCAGGTGGCAGGAGTGGGAACTGGTTAACTACCGGGAGTTTATGCACTCCAGTACGACCTGCCATAACTCCCGTTGAAGCAGGACAATTTGCTACAGAGAGAACTTTTTATGATTATGTAAAACTACCGGAACCTTAACATTATTTAGGTTTTATTGTAAAGCTGTAAAAATCATCCACTGTTACAGCTGCCTTAAAACATATGAATTAGGCATTTCAGTAACCTTTAAGATGTGTTATTCTTTGTCATATTACTGAATCATAAGATAGGTCTGGTTACCTCTAAGAGGTTTAAATTTCCAATCTATTAAAGTAATACTGGCAATCTGTTATTTCTAGGCCATTGAGGAAAGGTTAAAATGAAAATTGGACTTTGGGGAGTTCCTCCTATTCTAAGTGCAGGCTGAAAACATCTCGGCAGCAGAAGGCAAAGTCAGGGTCTCGGTAAGAAGCAGTTATCAAGGGAAACGACTGGTGATAACTTTATTGATTAAAGCAGCTTGAGAAATTTAAGATTCGCCACTGTCTAGCATTACTGTGGCGAGACAGCTTTATTAAAAAGGTATTTTTCATTAAAAGTCGGGCGAAAGAAAATTGTAATATGTTTTCAAAAGCACAGCTCATCTAAAACGGTTTAATGACGGTATGGATTAAATGCATTCCACAGGTGGAATATATTATTGGCAAACATTTTACAGAAGTAAAGGCAAGTTAAACCAGTCCTTGTCATGTCATTGCAAATGCAGAGAAGTATAGCTCATTCGGGAGGCAGATTAAAATGTAATACAGTGCATTACTAAGGAAGCTATTGAACTGAATATACTGAGTTTTTATTATTACTGTGGATGACAAACTAAAACAAGCTGCAAATCCTTCTCAAAAGAACTTTAAACTTGCAAGGTCAAGCACTGAAAAGTTCGGAGAAGATGTTAGAATTGAGGTAATTTGCTATAATTTGTTCTGCCTACGCATGTGCATCATGATCCAGGTTTTAACTCCAGCAGCGCAGACTATTTTTTCCATAGTCAAAAGCACGAAGCGACTGGTGCCATTATGCAGTGGTGTCTGCTCTATTCCTTGGCTCCCTTCATCTCAAATCTCTCTGAATACAAAAAATTACACCTACAGACTACACATATTACTGCAACAAATTGAGGGCATTTAACACTAGAAACTATACGGAAAAAACCAGAACCCTCTGTCAAAATATAAAGTTAGTCACTAGTAGCACTATGGCAAACAGCAGAGAAGGAATAAATAATCTCTGCCGGGGACTATTACTGATCTTCTGTACCCAAAGCAAATCCTCCTGAAGTCGAGGAGAACCACTCGCCGAGGCTCACCTCATCTTTAACACCTTGGTGATGCATTAAATCCAATTTGTTTCTGGGGGCAGAGTTTCTGAGACAGGAGTTCTGGTGTCCTGTCGTGCCCCCGTAATGACGCCTTCTCTCGGTGCCACGGGCTGACAGGGTCCTGGCACACCGTGAGCCGGGCAGAACAGTGTCTGAGGTCAACTGCACTGTCCTGCCCACGGAAAAGGGCAAGTAAAGCCACTACATAAGGACAAAAAAGCCCCAAATCCCCTCTTCCCTCTTACTCCCACCTCATTTCTGATATAAGCAGAAAGGAAACACAAACCTTCATGCATCTGATTTAGACAAACAATATCCAAGGGCTGAGCTCTCTGCAATTGGGGTTTTTTTTTCCCCCTTTGTTCTTTTTTCCAGCTACTTTTTCTTCAAATGCCATTCTATGTCTGAAATGGATTTTTTTTTTTTTTTTTTGGTTTGCTGGTTGGCTGAACGGATTGAATAATTGCCATGGCTGTTCCTGGGATATTCCGTTCAGGCTGAGCTATCTTGTTACCGGGAGGATATCGACAAAGGGAAGGGAGCACAGAAAAGAGCTCCCCACCGGGTTACGGTGCAGAGGGACCGAGCCACAAGGGAAGCTGCTGAGAGCTCAACACCCCGTTTTTGTAAGAGACAACTACTGTAATGATAGCAAGTCTAGAGATAATCGGAGGGAGAAAATATCCAGGAAGGCAAGCAGTTATTTTGGCTGTTACCTGGAGTAAAACTAGAAATAAGGAGATGCAGTTTAAAATGCATCTCAGAGAAAGCTGCCTGTCCATGAGACCTACTCGGCTGGGAACACTGTCCCTGGGGCACTTACAGAAGCCCGGTTGTTTGGCTCACTGAAAACTACTCTGGACAAAACACTAATAAACATGGAGCAGGGAACACTCCTGCACAGGGAAGGAGATGGATTAGATGGCCTACTAGGTCTTTTCCATCTCCCCACTCTGTAATAAAGCAAAAACCCAAGCACATACTGAATTACAGGGCCATAATTTCATCTCCAGGCTCTGGGGACCTCCAAGCCACCCAAACTTCACTCCTGTTGTTTATAATGTCACCAAAACCCCCTGATGGAATTATTACCTTGTAATTCACTGCTGTCTGTGAGTCATCTCATACTCATCCTTATGTCCTGTGTGACATAACAACAAATCAATAAAGAGGATCTGGGCACAACTACAGAGATGTGGGGAAAAAGCAGGCTGTATTAAGCAAGTGGGGAGCATCACACATTCAGCGTGTTTCTGGACAGCGTGATGAATCCAATAACACAGGAGGAGTTTTGGGGTCAGTCAGTGCTTCCCGTTCACCTAAATTAGAAAGTGTTTTACTTCTGCTTTTCCCTTTTACGAAAAAAAAAAAAAAAGGTAGCCAGTATGAAACCAAAGGAAAAGGATAACATTTTGGCTGCCATTCCACCACGCTTCAGCCTCCAGTCGCCAAGCAGACTGCCAGGCATTGGGGCACCTCTCATCTTGTGAGGCACAACGTCTTCCGTAATTCCTCAGGAAAACTAACTTCTGTCCTTTTGTACTGTTTTCTTTAGCCTCCAAATAAAGGAATTTCACAACAGAAGTGCGTGTTCTTTTGAACTACATGGTTTGGGAGGAAGGGAAGTAAGAAAGCACAACACAACAGTGTAAGTAGGAGAAACCACAGCAGAGAATGGAGTGATGTACGGAAGATTCTACATTGGGTAGAGGTATGGATGGCACAAGTCAGAGCAAAGACAGACAGGAACAAAAACAGAAATAGCACGCAAAAAGAACCCTCAAAAAGCAGAGAAAATAACATCATGCCTGTCAGGAGGGTAACAAGCACACACAGGGCAAAATTCAACAGGTCCCCGCTTGCTTGCATTTACCCTCTTGGCTGTCAGTCCTCTTTTGTCTATTTTGCATTATTTAATAGGGGGGTTCTCCCTCTGAAATGTTTTTCCAACCGTTTTTCTTTTTTAAAAATAATACATAGGAAGATCTTGAACATAAATATTTCTCTGCACACCAGGTCTGGAAAAAAATATTTGCATATCCACCCAGAGTTTACCATGCCCTCCTGGCCACGTTCCCTTCAACCTCCTCTGTAACTTTCCATGAAAGGCAGCAAACAAAAAAAAAATAAATGCATCCATAGGTATAACTGCATGGCACAGCCAGGAGTCACGGCATCAGAAACCTTACCTCTTGTGGTGGGACTCCCATTTCTGCTAAGGCTGACTCAAAAAACGCTTTTGCTGGCTTTCCCACTACTTCAGCTTGGACATCACAAGCGTACTGCAAAAAAAAAAAAAGAGACACAAATAATGCTGATCAGAAAAGGATTTGTTCAACTCCACACCCCAGTCAATTGTATAAAAAGTATGTGATTATTGATTTTGCCCTTAAATACCACAATGAATTAGTGGGTGAAGGTGAATATCGGAGAATTTGGATAACAGAAGTGTTTAATGTTCTCTGGCAGGAGAGAAAGTCCTCCTGAACCATCTCAAGTTACAAACCTTTCGCATTCTCCATCACGAGAGCAATCTTCAGGCTCAGTTTCAGTATTGCTCATTTTTGAAAGAGCACCACTCTTAAAGAAATAGTAAATCTCCTAGATATGAACTGATCAAAAGTGCTGGCCGGCCTTAAAAAGTGTAGAGGGTTTCTTCAACCACCTGGAGTATTCTTAATGATTCAAGTAACCAGTTTTATTTTCCTGCAACTAAGTATCAGCACTATGCTGAAAAAGGTGTTTTTCTAGCTTGTTGCTAGACAACTAGAAGCCTGAACTTATCTGGGAGGCAAAAACTCTCTCCCAAACTCACATAGATACAAATGTATGTCCTGCAAGAATATATTACATCCACGATCTTCTGTTACTGTGTACTACAATACTTTGCTTTATTCTCTGCATTCACTATGTATTTTTTATCTCTCTGCAAGCCTATAAAAGAGAGAATAAAGATTCTCTCCCTTTTTCACCCTTCGGTTGGCTTATCTATGGGGTTCCAGTTCTGCACAGACTTAATCAGGCTTGAAAACAGGATTGCACTTAAGTTTCTTGCTGAATAAGGGCCTTTTGCTGTACCCTGTTCAGGCCAAGGGCTGTGTTAACAACGCTACACCAAACACAAAACGGACCTTCAGTCTGTCCTGGATATCTTGCAGACAATATTCCATGCTTTTCTTTTCTACCTCTTTCTTTCAAGGGCCTCACTTTCAATAAAGGTACCATAATGATAAAAGTTCACATTTTAAATAAAATAAAAATCATGAACAAAGCCAGAAAACAAATGAATCCACCCGTCTTTAGAATGCAGCAAATGAGTTTCAATCTGTGGAAACTTCCTCCACCAAGGTGAGTAATTACAGAAGATGACCCATATTTATACCAGTTACTCTTTTAACAAGGTGCACAGAGCGAGTAAGCATAATGCAAGCTATAAAATACCTCTAATGCCTTCATATATGCTCCAACATCAAGTTTCAGACCATCGGTTTCTTTATAGTAGCGTCTGGAAATGAAAGTGATAAAGTTTCAATGAAATGAAAACGTTGGCAGTTAAATACAAAGAAACCACATTTTATTATTTCTGTGCCTATACAGATGTCCATATGGCTGCAACAAAAAGTCAAGTCATCAGAAACTCTGGAGCCTTAATTTAACACCAGGAATTAAGTAAAGGACAGGCTCAATACCGTGCAACGCCGGGGAAAAGATCTCAGACCGGATGCCCATCTGGCATCTGGGACACAATTCTACCGGTTCAAAAGGATTTCAACCAGCTTACATCAAGGATGAACTTGGCCTGCATTTTATTGCATAGAGTACAATAAAGGACAGCAGTTACGTTGCTCTTCCTTTAATCAGCGACGGAGACCCCTTGGCAGCTACAACATGAGGGCTGGCTCCAACCAGCAGCTCTAACACCTTCTTCAGTAGATCTGGAAGGCGGCCTCAAATTGACCATCATTGCTTGTCACCAGCCTCCCACATGAGGAAAGCCAGGGCACTGTTTATCAGGACTCCAAAAGCCCTCCAATCTAAATTTTCTTCCTTCTAAAAATGTTCCTATTGCCGTGGAGCTCAGAAAATTAGTTAGCTTCTTTATGGTGTTTTTCTGGAATAGCGAGTCACATTAACACAGGTCTTACAAGCTCTCCTGATCAGAGCGAAGATGGGTTTCTGTATAGCAGGAAAAAAAAGGTGGGATGAGCAGTCAGTTAAGATTTTATGCCTTATTCTTCTGCCATTTTCGATTATTCAGCACAGCCTCTCTTTAAAATGACCACTTGACCTTTGCTAGAACAGCCATTAACCTTCTATAGTCTAGCGTAAACAGCTTAATTTTCTGACAGTGGCATGACAGAAGAAATTACAAAGCCAATTCCCACTCTCTGCCCAAAACAGATGCTAAATGTAAATCACTCCATTTTCAGGAGGAGGGCATTCTGCTTCAGTGACTCTGACACTTTCGTTTTCTATGGAATGAACTAAAACTTCAACCAAAATCAACTTACTTGCCCAAGGCAGGCACCTTGTTAAGGTCCACCCAATTACACTGATTCTGCACGTTAAAAATGAAGCGGGCTTGTGGCTGGTATTTGTACGTGGCCCTTGGCATCAACGAGGCTTTTCTAGTTAGGAGAACAATTCATCCAATTTATAATCTCCCTTCTTCAAGTCAGAGAACTTGTCTACCAGAGAAACTCATTTAGAACTCATGCTCACATCACCTAAATGATCAATCATTAAAAAAAAAATGCTCATGATGAAAACTGAGCTCAGAGTATCCAAAAAAAAAAAATAATAATCTATATTTTTAAACGAGAAATAACATTTCCAAAAAAAATAATAGCAGGGCTGTTTTAGAGCCGTCTACATCAATGAATGAACAAATAAATAAATACTTTTACATGCGCAGGGTATGAATGCATTTTTGTATTGATCACGTTGCAAATCTTAAAGGTTGATTCTATATTTCATTTTGAGAGATAGTATTACATAAGGCAAAACTTGGTTATTTTATGTGCTGGCAGCTCAACATTTTCTCCTTATCCTTCCAACTGAGAAGGAGGAAGGATTTTCCACCCGTTTTGTAGGATCAGCGCGTGAGTGTCAGGTAGGGAAACACAAAGGATTTAACTGCTCCTTCCTGCTGGTAAATTCTACCCAGCTGGATCAATAACCCACAAACTAAGGCGGCTTTTCATGCCCATTACGGTCCACTGAAAAAAGTTGTCACTACAGTTTCCTCAAGCCAAACACACACAGTCTTTTTTAAGCCTATGCATCGCACCCTTGGAATCATTATGAACCCCCCAGACCAACCATCGGACCAGGACCTATCAACCACAGATAAGAATAACTCCCTCCAGACCCTTGGGATTTGTCATTTTTCAGTGCTGGCATAAATAACCTCCTGTTTAGAAATCTCAGAATACATCTGACTGAACTGTTTTTAGGAAAACATTCAAATTCTCTGACTGGATTATCCCTGTGTGTGAAAGCAGCAGGTCAAATTTTACCTTTAATGTTCAGAGAATAATTAAAAATGTCTTTTGATATTTAAACTATCAAAACAATTGATCTGTCACTTGAAAAGCACAGTTGTTTCTGCAGGTCTCACCAGCCCAGCCATTTCTCACTATATCCTTGAGATCTACCCTTAGGTCTTCTCAGCCACCACACTTTACTCTCAGCTAGAGGAACATCTACTCCCACCTCCAACACAGTTTGGCTGGAGTTTGGCATCTCAAAGTACCCCTTAAACACCAAAGAGTGCTGTATGTCACACGGGCCATTAGCCACATCCAGTACCACATCTCAACCACTACAAAAATGGGCTTCCAGGATTCAAACCTGGAAGCAGAAACCCAGCTGACAGGTGGCTAAAAGAGAATTTTGGGACCATCTGATCCTTCTTACCATGAGTAACTTCAGGATGCTGGAAGATCAAACTTCATCACAAATCCACACTAACAGCCTTTTACCCAAGCACCGCCTGTTGGATTTTTCTTGGGTTTCTTTCACTATTAAAATAATTAATTTCCAGTTCAGACAGGAACACATAGCTACAGGCAGCAGTTAAACCAACATTTCTCATCTCTGAGATCTTGCAAAGGCAAAGACAAAAAGATAAGCAGTGCCTATAATTCTACCACCCTCTTGCAATGCTCATTCACTTGGAGGTTGCAAACATCAAAATCTAAACTCTCCACAATTTCCACAGGGTTTTGAAGAGGGTCTCAGACTTGCTCTTCAAGCAAGAAATGTCCTTTCTCTAGTGGCTTACAAAACTACAGCTATTTAACCCTCTCACCGCCTCCCGCAAAGATGTGGATTGTTTCATCAAGGTCTATCTCGCTCTTGAACGCTGAGTTTGGGGAGTGGGAGGTTGGTGTTTGCTGAGCTCATACACCAGGGTGTCTCCAGGCTCTCTAAAGGCTGCTACGACTTCTCCTCAGAGGAGCAGCGACATTTCTCACCCTCCAGCGCTCGATGAAACACTCACACAACTGCTTACTCTGCACTGCCTACAGCAAAAAAGACCACCAACAGCTGAAATTAAAGGGATGCTTCACCCAGTGCTGTAGCACCACAGAGACCCTTCTGACGAGTGTTTTCAAAGTCAACAGGAGGATTCGGAGTGGCAGTTCAGTGACTTCCATTGCCCTTTGCAGCCCTGCATCAGCATAGGGCTGGACTGTAGCCCCTGGGGAGCATCCACACTACCTCCTGTTGGAGACCTATTTCAGTGTAATCACCTCAGTTTTCCCTCACACCCCTGGAAATGGATGGGGCTGGTCTTTTTTCAGTGGTGCCCAGTGACAGGAGAAGAGAAAATGGGCACAAACTTGACTATAAGAAGTTCCACCTAAACGTGAGGAGGAACTTCTTTACTGTGAGAGTGGTAGAGCACTGGAACAGGCTGCCCAGAGAGGCGGTGGAGTCCCCTTCTTTGGAAACATTCAAAACCCGCCTGGACACGTTCCTGTGCAACCTGCTAGAGGTAGACCTGCTCTGGCAGGGGGGTTGGACTAGATGATCTCCAGAGGTCCTTTCCACCCCTATATGATTCTATGATTCTGTGATTCTATATACTTCAAAAATAAGTAATCTCCTATGTTCACTGGATTAAAAATGTCTATTTCAGAAGCACACTAGATATAGTTTCTGTCTCCAGTTCTTGTTCTCATATATTAATATACTTTTTTTAAGATATGTGAAGATGGCTATAAAATAGATGAATACCATAATTAATAATTGCACTTAATCATTAATAGTAAAGCAATAGATAATTTGAATGCACACTTATGCTATACTACATATTGTCACCTTTAAAGTACAGACTTATTTTAAAAATCAATACCTTTTAGCAATTGCAACTTTTATAATCACTTCAAACGAAATTGAGTAATGCTAGATATTATTTACATTTTCATCAGGCATTTTTCAGGTTTCTCTCAAGGTTTCTCTATTGGTATGCATCACTAACAGGGAGGACAAAATGATGTAATTATAATGTAATTTGTAAGTAAATGCATATTCAGTTTAAAATTGTGAAATTATTTTCCCTTTCAAATTAATAATACTGTCATATGTTATGTTTTACAATCTTCAAATTTATTATGACAGTGTTGAATTTCAAGAATCTCTCTGGGATTTTTGTTCCCACGCAAACAGCATATATATTTGTATGGGTTCTTTAGAGTTCCCTGATTTGTTAGGCTATTATAGCATGAATTAGTACATTAGAATGCAGGCTACGTATCCACACCATAAACTTTTTGGGGAGAAAAGCAGTATTTCAAAACAGACTAATACTGGTACAGTATATAGTATTTATGTTTTGCTGCATAGAAAACACCAGGTTTTAAAAACAAACATTTATCATGAAGCAATTAATCCAGCCTGTTAACTTTCTAATGGAAAGATGTTACAAGAAGTGTAATAGTAGCTCCACTTGTAAACTATCTCACAATTCTCAGTTCTCTATTAAATATTACTGTAAAGTAAAATATTGTATGTTTCAGATTTGCAACAGAACAATTTAAGAAAGAGCTAATAATTCCTGCAAATAAAGCAATAATAAAGCTCATACTGATCACTGAGACTCTTCTCCTAAAGTGGAAAATGAGTTGCTTAGGATTTCAGCTTTCCATGGGATTTTTCTTTACTGTTTTCTGCATGAAAATGTTTAATGAATATGGGAGGTGAATGTGTAAATATCCAGCTTTAAGCTAGTATAATAATCTTTCTTTCGAATTACAAATACAATGTTGACTAGCTGCATAAAGAATATTAGTCCAAATCATAGAGGATTTGTTCTTAAATCAGAGTCCTTGAATCACATACTATCTAGTCCTTAATGCATTTGTATATGAAGGACTATTTATTTCCCAGTAACAGTGGAAGAATTTAAAATGTGTAAGACAAATCTTTCTGCTACAGTATTTTCTCCTTTATGAGTTTCTGCTTTGACTAGTTGCTTTAATTCTTAGTTGCTTATATGTCTCTTATTTAAATCTTGTTACATGACCATACTTGCATATTGTTTGCATGAGTAAGAATTAAAGACGATCTAGAGCATCATGAAAACAGCTCTTGTTGTTATAAGAGCTGTTCTATATCGTGTATCTTGTTGATCTAAGTTGCAGGGTGTTTGGGGGTCCTGCTACTGCAGTCTTTTCTCATGCAAAACTCACAAATACGTCCTCTCACTGGCCACGGTTTTAAGCAAGTCAGGATTACAACTACACATCCAAAGGGACTGTGTGGCATAGGCTCAGCTCCTGACAATTGTTCTGAGCTTGCAGATTCCTCTGCCTTATTGCAACTGATTGTAAGACTGAGGTCACTGGCTAATTTACAACATCGGACTTACTTGGGCAACACTAAATCACCAATCCAAGCTGAAATCATTTGTAATTGCAACACAGGTAAGCAAATGTCTATGTGCAAATACAAATCAGACACCTAAATTTTTTGAAGACCTCTTCACAATTTGTTTGGCTATTTTTTGGTTATTTTGGCTGTTTGATGGGCATTTGTTGGATGATGGCTATCTTGATGGGCAAGATAATGTAACACAAACGTAGGAAATCTGTAGGAAAAATACCACTGCGAGAAAATGCTTAATGAAATCTTGGTTGTTACAAGAAGATACTATAGAATATCTGGTTTAGTTAAACAAATGTATAGTTTTTAACGTAGATCATCTTTATATGCAAAAAACATGGTAAGGGGTACAATTCAAAAAAATTAAAAGTTAATATTTTATCTAGAACCAAGCAGAAACTAGAGCTAAAGGTAAATGACTTTTTATACTGAAGAGAATAATTTTTTTAGCAATATTATTATCCTTGGATATGCACCATTAAAACTTACTACATTGTATGAGAATTTTCTTTATGTTTCATTCTGTCAAGTATCATACCTCAGGATCAGTAAGTAGATCATAAACTTCATTTATTACATTGAACAATTACAAATGTGATCTATGGCAGCTGAAAAGTGGTACTGGGATGAAGTAACATTCTAAATCTCTGTAAGTAACCTCGTTATGGAGAAAGAACAGCACTGGAGTTATTGGACACTTCTGCTCCAAACAAAGCGATGAGTGTGAAATAAATATAATAATTCAGGGTGATTTCCTACCTTGCTGTCTACAGCTCTCATCTTTTACTTTTACTGATGGATTGGAGGTATTCATTATTCTTTTTAACGTATCTAGAAATATACAGCTCTGACCATATAATATAATCTGTACGCTGAACTTTTTACCCAGTACTCCAGTGTTTGACAGTAGCGGGAGCTATGCGTGAGGATCTAGGATAGCATATGGCCTGAGGTCCAGCTGGATGTCTGAGTATGTCATTCCAGACGCAGGTTTGGATTGCTCGGTAATTAGCAACTGACTGTTTAATATTGTTAACTCGTTTTTTCTTTAGAATTCGTGTCCCGCTTTTCAAAATTCTAAAAGCACAAATTGTGTGAGTGCCAGCAAAAAAATAATAGTAATGAGCTCATTTCCATAGCATTGGACCCATTTTCATGCTGACTGATGATGGTTTCCAAAACTGAGTTTTACTGGCAAACAGGGTCCTGCTAGCATTGTCCTTCCAAATGCCTGGAGGAAATAATCCCAGGTTTCAAATGGAAAAATAAAAAATATGCTCAGTTCTGTGTAGGTTTTAGCTTTGCTTTGGTTATGAGCTGCAATGGCCCATAGGAAATGAAGCTTTGGAAAAAATGAATTTTTCTTTGTTAACAGTTTGAAGTCATTTTGTTCCTGCTCATTAGATGCCACAGATTCAGACAGTTGGGCTCCCCTTGCTCTCTCTCAGTGAGGCAAAGAGACTTACTGTGATTTGTCAAATGTTGGCAACTCTACGGCTTTGCCTTTTCTATTCCCAGGCTGCAATCTGCCTCGGAACAGATCTGCAGTGGGAAGTTTTTCCTCTAGTGTTTTGTGCTTCATTGTTGAGGCATATCTGTAAACAAGCAACAGCAAAGTTGTACAGATGTGGCACCAACAGGGAAATATTTAATGGCCAGTTCTCGTTTTTCACTTGAGCATAAAATCCAGTAACTCCAAGAAGGACCTTTTCTTTTCCAATAGGCTGGAAACCTTCAGCCATTATTTCTCAGTTTGCTATTTTAGTGCCTGCATCCATTTTCCCTTTTAGTTTTGGAATGGTTGCCCCTCTTTTATGGGCCAAAGGCCATCTTCCATCTTCAAGTCCTGTCATCAAGTACTGTTCTGGAAAGCCCATCTGAATGCAGTGGGGTTTTTGTACCCCGTCATTTGTATGTCACTGACTGACCAGTGAATGTTTTAAACCACTCTTTCTGCATCAGGTTTACTCCACTACTGTTCCTCAGTCAAACTGCCCCAGGGCCAGAGAGGGTGGTTGAATCTGATTCTGATTCAGCTCAGGTCTCAACAAATAACAAATTATCAAGGTGAGTACATAAAGCACACGATGGTGTTCTTGGTTCCAGGAAATGATATGGTTTTTTTCTCTGTCAGCAACATTAGCCAAAGGTTGAGTGTATTTATTGGCTTTTCATGTAAATATTCCTTTGTGAATATATTAGGTTGGGAAAAGTTATGTTTTCCTCTACTTTTTCTGGCTTTTCTGGTATAATGGTAAAAATACACATATTGTGCCTACATTGTAACTTCTGTCCTTGAAAAACTCTGGCTTATATATTTTTCTTACACAGACAACACCTTTCTAGCTCTGTACCAGGATCTGTGGCAAAAAAAAATTGGTTGTACCCTGCAATTAAATTCAGCATTTTACCTATCATGTCCTGCTCTTTAAGAGAGATTATGACATTGTCTGAGCATTATCTACAGTCCATTCACTTTGTTTTCATAGAACTAAGGAGTTCAGGATTATACATGCTTTAGTTCTCTCCCCGGGTCCAGAGGAAAAGGAATGAGAGAGGGAAAGGAATGGGAGAAAGCTTCCTGGATCTGTCACTGTGAATGTTGTGGATACACTGTCGACCATATTGCAGTTTCTGGATATGTCAAATATTCTGCACAAAGGAAAATTTCATATTTTCTTAGACCTAAACAGTTATCTTAGACACAATAATTACCAATGTATTACAACATCTGGCAAGTTATTTCTTTACTGTTGCTGCTGATAGTTCATCATGGAGATTACGGCTGGAGTTAAGGGTACATTTTTGTGTAGGGTATAAAATCAAAATGCAAATCTATTCATACTAAAATGAAGTGTGACATCTATCCAGCTGGACTTCTCCTTATTTCTTGACTCTGAATCTCTGTGTTACCTCGTAGCTCCCTAGGGAGCTCTTACTGCTACATATCCATAGCAGCAGGTTACAAGTCTGACTGATCATGTCCTAAGCCAGAGATCATTTGAGGACACCCTTCAAGGCTCCTTTCCAAACATGGGCTCCCATTGCATCTATCCACTTATTTTTATGGATGGGTAGTCACTTGCTTAGTTGTGTGGACTGAGTTAAGATTTTGTGATATTCTCTATTTAAAATTGCTGTCATAATAATAAAACACCAAGCTCTCTTAATGGAACTCATGCAAGGATTTTTATGGATAAACCATCAGACCCAGTTATTCTTACGTAGCTCTGTGCTTGTCTACTCCACTTTGTCTCCTTGGTTTCTAAGAATCTTTCTTTGTGGGCTGCATATCACAACTGCTTTCCTAGGCCTCCTTGCTAAAGTTAACACACACCTAATAACATAGCCACCCTCATTGCCAGAGTTGCAGCGTAATGAGGACTTTGGGTTTACTGTTCATGTCCTCAGGAAGGTGAAAGCGGGTAGACACAAAGGCTTTCCAGTCATCCTAAGTATCAGTCAGCCTCTACATTGCAGATGATGCATACACATCTGGACAAACAATAAAACTATTGTATTCTGAATGCAGTCTGACAAGTTCCTGTACATCTGTAGCATTCCATAGGATCCCGATTCATCACTTGACCATATCTGATGTGTGTTCAAATCCATAGCTTATGCTGTAGTTTATCCCAGATGGCACAATATGGAGAGGGCATGTGGTATGGAAATGAACCCCATATAGGAACTCAGAAGCACTCCCAGCTTCCTTGGTATAGGTGTCACTGCATAACTGCAAAAATGATCCCCAGCACACAGAAACAGAGTTCATATACTGCACAAAACCAGAGGCCCTAAATTAAACAGGGTGAATATTTTTGGAGGGAGCAAGGAAATTCTTCTAAGTAAAATTTACAAATCAATTGGTAATTCGTTTAGGCTTGCTTTCCAGTTGTAAAATTAAGGACAGATTAATGCCAGGCAGTGCCATGCATGGATAAATTGCAATAATTTGCTTTGCACTGAATCTAGGCTTCTAAACTAGGGGAACATTTGTGCTGATCACTCGTCTCAGTTTTTTAGCTACATGTTGATTTTCGATAAGGCCGAATCAATGCAGAGATTGATAACAAGAAGCTTGAGAATTTTGCATTCATTATTTGAAAAAAATTCTGAAATATGAATAACTAGGAGATTGTATGCTGCATACCCCCTTTTCCCTGCATGCTGTGGCTGTTGGCATTCTTTTCAGGTGCGAGAAGTACTCATCCCGCGCTGCCATTCCAAAAAACCCTCCAAAGTATTAGTGCAGAAATCTGGTTGCTAAATCAGTAAGGAAAGAAAAATATCTTGACTTCTATGTGTAAAAAATCATGTTTATGTTTACTAATGCAACCTTCTATACAATATACTTACATACATAAAATAGCAGTATAGAAACTAGCCATTTGTTGTTACCTAAATAATTATTACAGAGTATTATTATGTACAACAGGGTGAGAATATAAAAGGTGGTATAGAAACATATATAAAGAATATAAAAGGCATATATTTTTAATTGATAGCTACAATTTAAATAGAGCTAAAATAAATTTAGCATGTTTTAAATATTTTTGTATGTGTTTAATGATGTAAATCCTGAAAGTTTGCAGTATAAATTCTTAGGAGATCAACACTGAT
>JAOXJK010000002.1:36044889-36055901 GCA_025774025.1 Xenus cinereus | reverse complement strand
TGGTGGGAGGTGTCCCTGCCCAGGGCAGGGGGTTGGAACTGGATGATCTTTAAGGTCCCTTCCAACCTGAACCATTCAGTGAATACTGTACTGGAGGCAGCGCTGAACTGGCCAGTTTAAAGAGAAACCTCAAGATGCGGAGCCGACCCAGCCACCAGCGTTCACATTTTACAAAGCAAGTTACTGCAATTTCTCATCCCAGGAAGCGTGGGGATGTTAGGAGAAGAATACAGAACCAAATCTGTAACACAATGCCTTTAGGAGATAAAGAGCAAGGGATTAGAGACCTGCAAGTAGAGAAGAATGAGGCAACAGCAGATGAAATACACGACACGTTTTATCAAGATCTCCAGCGCATTAGGGATTTATCAGCATCTCTATTACAAAGCGCCGGCGCACCCAGGAAGCCCAGTCAATCAGGGTTTCAGCCGACCTTCCATACGTCGCGGGGGTGATAAAGATCCCAGTCAGGCTCCAGAAGCACCAGCGATCGATCCCGATGAGAGCAGGAGCCGAGCAGGAGAACGGGCAGCGCCGCGCTCCACGCCGCGGGGACTCTGCAGGGGCCAGGGAGCTGGGGACATCCCCAGGCCACCCCGTGCGGGGCCATCAGCAGGCTCACCATCGCATAAATCCGCTCCGTTTCCAACAGGACTGCAGAAACCATCCCTAATGCCCATGAGAGGAAGGGGGGAACCTCAACTTCACGCGCGTGCGGGGAGGTAGGCATGAAGGGGGAGCAGCTTCTGCCCTTTTGGGGGTGTCACAAAGGGCAAACTCGGCTACGAGCAGCTCTGCGGCAAAAGAAACGTGTGGGAGCTCCTCTGGGAGGGGAGAGCAGAGGGTGCAGGTCAGCAGGGAGCAGAGGACAAGTCCAATTGCACCCATCCAGCTGGCCCTGCCGCCAGCACCCGCCGTGCTGAAGGCACAAAACAGGCACTGAAGCAAAGGAACAAGTCACAGAAAAAAAACTTCCAAGCCCCAAATTATAAGAGGATGGGAACCCACCTCAGGTGGGTCACCACCTTACCCAACAGGTGGGTAAGGAGACTTCCTAAGCCTTACCAGAGGAGGGATTTAAAGCCACTCCAGACAGAAACAACCGGTCGCCCAAACTATCCCTAAAAATCCAGAACTGGGCACGCCATGAGCACCCGTAGAGGGGAGAGATGGAAATGAGGTTTTTAATTTCAGCCCCTCACGCTACGCCAGCTCTTTGAACTGACCTTTACCTCGTTCTGCCGGAGCAGGACACGACGCTGAGTGACAATGTCCCACCATGCAATTACCGTGCGTCAGATGAGCCGGTCCCTTACAAATCACCTCGAACTTTACACATCTGCTGGCTGTCAGCATCTGCCAGGCTCACTCACCCGAAAATAATGAAAAAAACTCTCATTATTGTTCCATAACAGGTAAAGTGTTAGGACAATTATTAGACATCCTGACTGACCTTGTGCAGACTTAACCAACCGCCCTTGCCAACCTTTACGGGCAGCCTGTGGGCATATAAAACACAAAATCCCTTCTTTTAGATGATGTAAAGGTTGTGACACCGGTAGGAAAAGAAATGGCCACGGGATCTAGGCTGGAAGCCATCACTCCTTAAAGTCACATTGTCCTGCACATGGCAGAAGCAACCAAGGGCACGGTATAAGGCTAAACTTCAGACTTTGGCCACTCTCTTTTGCTGGGAAGGTTTTGGCTAACCCAGGAGCAAGAGGAGAGCCCTGCCTGTGGCCACCAGGTTCTGTGCAGAGGCAACAAGCCTGAGCTTGGTGACTTGTCCAACAGCAACTTCAGGAGGGTCTGGAAGAGCGTTGGTTATGTGATTTCCAGAACGGGCTTTTTATCCTGATTTTTAAAATTTTATTTATCTATTTAAAAGCAAAGAAAGTGTGCTAAGCACTTACTGCTATTTGACTCTTGCATCAGCTGACAATTATCAATGTAAACTTGTCAGCATTCTAATACTCTCTCAGAAACACGGGGAAATAACAGTATTAGAGAGTTATTTACCTGCAACCAAACAATAAAGTAAAACCAGGAATGCCATTCCTTCCACCTGGGCAGGGCTAACATTTGCTTATTGCCCTCTGCAAGGGCCAAGGTGCTGGTGCTACAGCTAAAACATCGCCCGTGAAGAGGGGATGAAACCGAGTCAAGAAAAAAAACAGGCATAATAGTCAAAAATAGAAATTACTCGCCTCATTTCAAGGTCAATGCAAAAGAAAGTTTGAAAAGAGCAGAAATATGTATCACTTCTTTAGCCTAGCTGATGGAGAACCACAATGCACGACATGCAACAGCCAGCACCTAAAAATCACACTCAAAATGATCAATTAAAATGGATTTTGGAAAAAGAGATCAGGACTAGACCAATAACACTGGGTAAAGTCTCATCCAGACCACAAAATGGTGAGCGATCGGGGCAAAGGGAGGTATCAAAATCTTCCTTGCCCTCAGACACTGCCGACTCACAGAGCACGGGATGTTTTTTCCACTGGCCACGCAAGCCTCCCTGGCTCACGCTGCCACTGCCAGGGAGTAAATCGCCCGGCAGGTCACAGGCTGCTCCACACAAGAGGCAAAACCCCCTCTTCCAGCCCCTGCGGTGAACAGGTTACATCTCAAAGCGTCAGATTATGTTATGTTTACAAATTAATGCAAAGAGCCTGATCTTGCAGGCTTTTCCCAGGAGAACCTCCCGCTGCCGGAGCGGGACACACACCTGAGAAGGGGATGCAAAAGGGTTTTCTGGCTCAGCACAGAATGAGAGCCATAAACCCTTCTGGGCTCCAGCTGTGGGGGGAGTACATTCACTCTGCTTAAAAAGTGTATTTGTGGCAATAATGTATTAAACTTTCTCCACAAATCTGCATTCATGCTATTTTAATAGCAAGCATTTTTCATCCTTACTTTCAGCTTCTGAAATAACACCGATCAAAATCATTATTTCCAAAGTCCAAAGAAGGCCAGCCATAAAAGCCTCCCTCCATTCTTCGTTCACTTGGCCAGTTTTTAACAGCAGAAACCTCTCCCCATTCCACAGAAACACTGCGGGTGTGATGAGATCAGAGGAGTGCGGATGAAACCCTCCCCACCCCTGTGACAAAGCCACCTTGGCTTGTTTTCCGGTCGGTCCTTCTCCATCCTGGTGCTCAAACCTTCCCATCCCTCTGAATTTCTTCCAGCCTCATGCTTAAATCTCGCTGTCACGTCTCTGATGCTACTTTTGTCCCCTGATCTCCTGCTGTTGCCACTCAGTGATGTCCTGTCATTGGTCCCGAGGACAGCCCAGCTCATTAAAGCTCCCGATCTCTGGTGGTCCAGCTTTTCTGCTCCATAGAGCAGGACTGGCCTGACAAATCCTTATGTACCGGGCTTTTTTGGCCCCGCTCCCCCTTGGATTCTTGTGTCTGAAACTCATCTCTACATCTGCTATCTCACGAGCACAATTTCCTCTCCAGATCCATATGGCTCACCTCGCTCTATATATAGAAGTGGATAATTTGGGGGGAATCCAAAGGGATTAAAAAAATAGGAGGGCATTACCTTTGAACGCAAACGAAGGCAGATTAATCGGCACACAAGGAAAGAGGCCGATGCTGTTTAAGGGTGGGAGAGGGTGAAATGAGAAAGGGTACCGTTATAAAACTAAAGACTCTGGAAACACCACTTTGAGACACTGTTTGACAACAAAAACTGAAAAAGTCACTAAATTGTAGGTCAAAGTAAACTTTAAAAACCTACCAACGCCTTTATTTAGGTATTCCAACAATCTGGAATTTTTCAGAGGGAGGAAGTACTGGAAGCTGTACACCAAAACAAACACAAAATCTGTCTTGTCCTGAATTCTCTACAAAAGCTGCCTTTCTCTGATACACCGAATCCAGCTGGATACCAGGAACACTGACCAAATTACGCGATACCATAAATCATATTCCACCTGCCTGAACAGAAGGGTGGACAACAGATTTGTAGACAACAACAGGCCACAACAATGAAATCTAAAATTAAGGATTTAATAAAAGATAATACATGCTTTTGAAGTGAATCCGCAGAAAGGAAGCACAAAGCAGAACATAAGAGAAATCTTTCTGGTCCATTACGTTCAGTAACAAGATGCATTTAATCACTGCAGACCACCAAATTAGTTTAAAGTATTATACTTAGAAATCCCAGACTTTAACACCACAGCAGGAACTGAATCAGGGCTTCTCACCTTGTCTTGTAGGGGCCGGCTGATTGTAACACTGCACCAACCCAACATCGAGCACATGTCAAACACACGAGTGTATTTTGGATCAAAAGTAAACTCTGGTTGAGTTTAAATACTTGGTAACTCTCCACTTTGAAACTATCAAGAAAAAAAATCTGAACTTTGGGGATTCAGTTGGCATGAATGGGTCTGGAATGTATTTATTTGTATTAAGCAAAACATTTTTATGGACAATACAGCAAATCATATTCCCATAGCTTTCATTCTGTACTAAAAGCAGTTGAGGGTTTCTGCCTCTGAAGCTACTAATTATTCCATTTAAATTTCAGTCAAAACCAAGTTATCTTTGTCACTGTTGAATCCTTACTTTGTATACAAACAGCACCTGTTTGTAAATAATGCATTCTGTTTCTCAGAAAAAGAAAGTAAATTACCAAAAGGTTTCATCTAGCTTATTTTACAGAAAGAATTCACTCTCATTTGCTCTGCTTACCTACTTTAGAAAGTACCAGACTATTTCATTGCACTAGCTCAAAACCCAAGCTGCTTTCCAACAAACCCAGTGTGATTTTCATCTGGATGCGATCGACAGCTACTGCCAGCACATCACTTGCAAAGACAGCATGGAATCTGAAGGGTAATACTGCTGAGGAGATGCAAAGAAGCGATTCTAAGATTCCAGGCTGAGTTCACCAAATATGAAAGATGGGGGGGGAAGAAATTTCTACTGTAGCGGTAAAATGAGACAAATCTCAAGTTCTAAAGCAAAGAACAAGGCAGTGTGCTGCTCACCCACTTCAGAGATTTATCAGTGTTCATACAAGGGAGCAGACAAACAACACCATTAGTTATCACTGTAGTATCTTCTATTCTTCTTTATTGGTAAATATTTATACAGCACATAATTGTGCCAATAGACAGTAAGTAGCTCAAGACCCTAAAGGCCTAAATAACCTTTAGGTTAGGTTAACCTTTAGGTTATTTAGGTTTAAATTACAAAAGCGTAAGCATTTACTCACAATTTGTGCAGAGAGCACCTGGAGTACCCACATCTTCAGGGACAGAGATCTTTTTAAAATAATAGTGGACATTGCTGTTTAGGAAAGCAAATACGGGTTAGGAAGGTCCACTGCTCTCAGAAAACTGAGGCCGTAGCTACTGTGACAGACCAGAGTGGAGCTGTGACAACCCCACAGCCTCTGAGAATCAATTCCTGGATGCCTTTCTGGCTCTGCCAGTGAACAGCTACATGACTACACAAAACTGCTTCATCTTTCTGTGTCTCTGCTGCTCCAGAAAGGGCAGGTGACACCACACTACCCTTCTTTGAGATCCATGGACAGAAAGTGCAAAGAGAGTCAAACGCAAAGTGAAATGAACATATATTTACACAAGAGTTTGTACAGTTTATTCGAAAGTCTCTTTCTAGGAGTAACAGCTCTTTTGCTACTGCACATCCTGAAGGCATAGCAAAGCCTTGAAACTCTGGATATCTGCACAGCCTGTGCTAAGCCACGCTTTGGTTATCTTCTGTAACAAAGATTTCCTATTCCTCGTTGCACACACACACTTTCAGATGGCTCTTTGTAAACTCCCAACTGTCCCACGTGAACCCCCGCACGCTGAATTGCTTTACAGTTCCAGTTCCGCTTATTCTCCTCGCAATCTTCGCCTTGTTAGACTCTCCAGGTATTTTGTTTTAACACGACTGTCCAGCTGCTCCACAGCCTCCTTGCTCCTCAGATTTCCGTTGCTCTTTTCAAGAACTCTGTAGAAAGTTGTGCCAACAGATGCGCTATACTGGCCAAACAACAGGATGTTGTAAATGTCCAACTACTGTGTGCTTTTCATATGGATATGCTAATGGGCACGCTATCAGCACAGGGCTGTAAATGCAAATAACAGAGCACAGGCTGAGCATCTTTTATGGGTGTTTAACCACCTTCTGTCTTGTAAGAGACCAGCTCCCTGCTATTTGTAAGATAAAAAGCGAATAGCTCACCTCGTGTCAACGCCCTGTAAATCAATTAAGACAATAAGAACACAGTACAGAGGCTCTGTTAAGGCTGGCTCCAGAGGAAGCCTTTAAGTCACCGATGGGTTTTCTGATCTTGTCCACGGGCTTTCTGATCTGCTCCGCAGCATCTGCCAGTTAACCATACACACTCAGAAGAGAGTGTTTTACTTGACTCTGTTATAAGGATTTTTTAAAAACAACAACAAACTTATGCCACAGTAAACTAAACAATGAAGAAACATCATGGGTTAAAAGTTTTAAATGGCCAAATTATCTTATCAAGCTGCTTTTGGGTTTTCTAGTCGCCCACCACTCCAATATACCCACCTAAAGTTAACAATAACAGTCACCGGTGGATTTAATGACATTCCTGCCACCCTGGCTGTGGGTTAAACCAGGGGTGCCGATGCCCTCAGGCACACAGATGCCCATCTGCCACAGCCTGGCCAAGTGACAAGAAGGATTCGGATTCACCTGATCATTCCCAGGGCGCAGAAGGAGGTCTGCTCTGTGCAAGACATACTTCTGTGCTTCATCCTTTCTGCCCCCAATTCCCTTTCAGTGCACACTGAACCCTAAGATATTTCACAGGTAAGACTTATCAGAGATGCAAGTACATTAGCTATAAAGAAAACATTCCCAGTTATAACTTCATCACAAGTTATATCAACTTGGAGAGTGACTACTGACACTTGTCTCTACAGCACAGGGAAGTGTGGAACTGAATATCACCTTTTCCAGGATGTTTCAGTGTCCATCAGCTTCTTTGCTTATTTTTCCCCTCCATATGATTGTCCTGCTACCAAAAAACCAACAAACAAGAGAGAACCACCCCCCTGCAGTCATAAATACAAAATGGGCCAAATTCTGCTGGCAGAAATTACATTGCTACTCTCTCAAATAATTGAAATAACAGCATCACAGAATTTGGCTGAAAACAACCAAAATAACGAAACAAATATAGTTTTAGAGGAGTCAATGGCTTCAGTCATATAAAACCAACAGCAAATGAAAGTGTTTACTTATGATTTTTATTGGTGTGTACTATGTGTTGTTACACAGAGTTAATTGCTGTAATGGTGTGGGAGATGATGTAGTAAGACAATCTGATGAGAAGAGGTCAGCCGTCATTATGAGAGTTCATATCTGTAGTATGGTATGTAAGACTCTTATTGGACATATATAAGCACTAAGATTTTAGACATCTCTCCTAGCAAAAGAGCATATAAATTTGAATTAGTTATAAAGTTCCCAGCTATTTGCAATTATGATTCTTTAATTGATACAAAAATGAGTTAATTAAAAAAGGAGCTGCTTTTAGCTTTAACCCATCTGGTTGAAACCACCGAGCTGTACTATGACGCAGACACTAATATTAATGACCAACTGGCAATAGGATAATGAGTCAATAAAGATTTTAAATGGTGTGAGCTAGAACAATTACCAACCTAATAGGCAGATAAATAAGGCTACTTGACTTTAGCCAAGCAAAATGTTTATTCTTAACCACTTACATTGAATGACCTGAACACAATGCGTTGGGTTGTGGTTTTTTCCCCTTCCTGGCACTTTTCCGTACTCACTTCTGCTGTCCCCAATTTCCACCACTATGACCACTGTTTCTCCGTGGCTTATTGACGTGAAACTCCTCGTAGCCCAAATATGCTAAAAACAACTATCACGTTCCCAGCACACTCACAATGAAACAAGCCTCGTGCACTGAGCTGCAGAGAAGCCCCACGGACATTTCCAATATTTCAAGAGAAAGCCTGGAATATCTTACATTTAGCCCAAGGCCAGAGTTTTACTGTTGTTTCATCGGCATATTTCTGACATTGCCGTAAGTTGAATTATAGTTTACGTTGCCTCCACATGGGAATTTTCAGCAAACGCAGTGACAAAAGTTATTTAATAACAGCCTGGAACTCAATGGAAAATAAAGTTTAAAAACCTAGGAGGGAAAAAACAGTATGTCAAAAGCTTCTGGTGAACTGCGATGCAGATACTATTGAATACGTTCCAATTTTTAAATGAATTATTTGTTTTCTGACAGTAATTTTGTCATTGTTGTTATTTATGTTTGGTTTGGTCATGCCTGGAGGCCTCAACTACGATCTGGGCTGCCCTGTGATACACACGGCACAAATTTGGTGCATCTGGTCTCAGCAGAAAGTACCAGTCGGCAAGACATGAGGGGAGGGTGGTAAGGCGTGTTCTCCTGGAAGATGGAGAGCAGGAGAAGACTATCCTTCAGTGACAGACTGGCCGGCACAGGCATCAGCCCTGGCCTCACTGGGAAGCAGCATCACCAGGAGGATTTGAACAAGACAAGAAGGAAACCCAGGGAAGTTTAATCCTGGTAGAGGCCGCCCTGGCAATGCCTGCTCCTTTGCAGGCAGAAAACACGCTGCTCTACACACCAAAGAGAAAATAAAGGCTTTTTCTTGCTACAAACCTTTTCTCTTAGGATCTCTCTTGAATCCTGAGCCTGTCGCATAGCTACAGAAAAGGCACAAGAACAGAAACCACACCGGAATATTCTGTAAAGAAGACATAGAAGGATGGGAACAGAAGTCATGCACGATCCCATGGAAAACCCACGTGCCATGGGATTTCAATACAATGTCTTTATAAAAGCAACTTTTCCCTCTGCCTAACTTCACTGAATTCCCTCGGAGCGCTGCTCTCCTGTCAGTCATCCTGGCACCCGTGGCTCCCTCTTGCTGGCTAGGGCCAGCTGAGCACCACGAACGGGCCAAGAACCTCAATAAGCCTTAAACTCACTTCAAACACTGCTTTCTAACAGCACTGGAAGCTCTGATCCTGCAGATGAAAACAGAAGATTCATCAAATGATACTTTATATGCTCACTACATGTATTTCAAGAAACATGAACAAAGATATCATTAAAAAAAACCACAAAAAAGCAGCAGAGACTTCTTTTATTACCAGTGCACCTGTTCTCCAGTTCTGCCTTTTCCCTGGTGGTTCCACCAACATTTAGGCACATATTTAACTACATTAATATGATTAACATTACTGATTTCAATATTTCTTCCTGTGTATTTCCCTGCTCAATATAGCACTTGCTACAAGTGTGTCCATGCTGGGTGGCCACAGAGGACAGAAGCCTCAGAGTCACTGGCCAAAAAGGCTCTCAATGTTTCACACCAGCTCAGTATTTCGACATTTAAAACATTTCAAGTGGGGTACACGCAGCAGCACTCGCCACGTGAAACGGATCTGGATTTTCTGCAGCAGGTCAGTGAAACATCACATAGAGCCAAAAGGCTCTTCTGGAAACCCACGACCCTCTCCAGCAGGACAGAGCCACAAATCAATACATGTCTATAAACAAAGATGGCCCTGTGGCCATTGCTCTCCTCTGGCCTCACCCTGCTCCTCTGGTCAAGCAGGACCGATTCAGACACACTGGCAAGGCAAACAAATTAATTAAAGGTAGTTAATTTAAATAAATTAGATCAGCGCCTGTTTAGCAGTGATTACTTAGCTTGTGTTAACTGAATTACATTGCCCAGTGAAAAGCAAGGGAGTTCACTACCTGTGGGCACTGGCCAGTAACTTGCCACAGTACTTTGCTTTTGAGTCACTTTACAAGCCAGGCAATCATTAACTGCAGGGCTGAAATTCTCCGTTTCTGCTGGGTTGCAACTTTTCTTTAAGAAGTCCCAGCTAAGTTGCTGGCAAAGCCAATCAATTTACAAAAGCACCATGCCAGTGCAGCTGATATTTTTTTAAATGATTACTGGGGGGACGTACCAGAACTCCCACAGACTGGATGCTCCTGCTACAGGTGCTACAACAACAGTAAAAACAAAACCAAGCGGGATGGGATCTGCCTGGGGTGCTCCTGGCTCCTTTCCTCATCACCCCAGGGCCAGCAGATCCACAGGACACTCTCAATGCTTAAATACGCCAAAAAACCACCGATGTGCACCAAAACGTTTGCTTTTTGCGGTCCCATCCCACTCAACTTTATACTGCAAATGGGGGGGAGGCTGTGCAGCCGGGATGGTTTTAAACCCCGATGGCCTTTGGGGGTAGCTCCAAAGCCCACACTGCATGTTTTGGGGTTCCAAGCCCCCACAGCCTCCCCCCGCCCTCAGGGCGCCGGCCCCGCCTCGGCCTCCTCCTCCCTCAGCGGGGTGGGCCCGGGCCGTACCGTACCGTGCCATGCCCGGCCGAGCCGCCGGCACCCACCTGCGCACCGCCTCCACCGAACCGGCGATGGGCACCCCGCCGTCGCCGCCGCTGTCGTAGAGGACCCCGCTGACATCCAGCAACAGCCCCCGCACCGCCAGCGCCCAGGCCGCCATCTCTCCCCCTCCTCCCCGCCGAGCCAGGCCGGGCCGCGGGCGCTGCTGGGAAATGTAGTCCGATGAGGGGAGGGGCGGACCCGCCCCGCTCCTGCCCCGCCTCTCATTTGAATTATTAATTTTTAATAAAACAAACACCTGAGGCTGGAGCCCCTCTGTTGTGAGAACAGGCTGAGAGAGTTGGGAGTGTTCAGCCTGGAGAAGAGAAAGCTCCGGGGAGACCTTAGAGCCCCTTCCAGTCCCTCAAGGGGCTACAGGAGAGATGGGGAGGGACTCTTGATCAGGGAGGGGAGCCACAGGATGAAGGGTAATGGTTCTAAACTGAAGGGGGGAGATTTAGGTTAGATATTAGGAAGAAGTTCTTTCCTGTGAAGGTGGTGAGACACTGGAACAGGTTGCCCAGAGAAGCTGTGGCTGCCCCATCCCTGGAGGGGTT